>CM051028.1:78973580-79088580 GCA_027627225.1 Congeria kusceri
ACACCAAGTCATTCACTACCAACAGTTTAATAACATGAATATGAAATGTCATAAAACAATAACCAAAAATCAATTTAGGAATGACTAGTATAAGTTCTGTATGTTTAAATGACACAACGAAACATTTGCAGAAAGCTTCTGTCAGACGCGTTTCCATTGATGTCGATCACATTATCAACATGTTTACTTTCTGACACCACTGTACTGGTACGGTAGATCTTCCCGTACCAGTATTTCCTAAACGGTCATGCTTCATTTCTTTCATGGTAAAAGGCCGACACAATAGCTTGTGGCTTGTGCTTGAAATACGAACCGTATGTTTTGCTTTGTGTTTGTTTTGTTTGGATTTTTCGCCGTATTCAACCGTACTTCAGTCATATAGCGGCGGTCAGTTGACCTACTAGGCGGCCCGGCATGAAATGCGAACCGACCGTCGACTCGTAATGCCATGTTGTTTTTTGACGGACATAAACAGAGTACTCTCCTTTGAAATCGGTGGACGTGGATGACTCGGCTCTGTCGTAACGTCAATCGCAGCTGTGTATTGATCTCAGCTGATAAGGGTCACCACACTGTGTCCAAACTGTGACCACAGCAGGGTGCCAATACACAGGAGTACAATACCCCAATACCCCAGATTTGGGGGTGGGGGGTCAAGTAAAGAATGATTAAACTAGGTCTTTTTGTATGGACTTATTGTTACGCGTATTAAAACAACTGTTTAATTTTCCAACGTTTCTTTCATTAATTTCGGGCAGTATGTTGATGTTCTGCATTTAAAGAACTTGTATTTGCATAAAAATATTAAGGCATAATTTCTTATCTTTAATTAAACAATAATTTAAAGTATGTCTTCTGCTTAAAATTAACTGTAAACATGCATACTCTGAAATATCTCAGTGGATATAACTCTAACACAATTGTTATAAAAAAATAATACATCTAAATTTCCTTTTGGATTTCATTATCTAAAATAATAAATGATTACAGCAGAAACAGGGTTATAAGCATTTTGAACTTCAAAATCATGTACCAGAGGACAGCATCAAACAAATCTAGCTCAAACTCAACTCTAACGAAGACGTATAGTGCTATTGTGCTGGCAAAGCTAACACAAAGTTCGCGATATCGCAAAAAAATACTTACTTCCCGTATTGAAGTCAAATTATAGGGACTTGATATTCTGTAAGGAAGACAAAATAAAATTATTTGACATTTTAACAGTAACTTTGACTTGAAATATAATGTGACTTCTGTTTTAGATTATATACAATTAAAGTAAGTGTATTTAAATATGAATTTTCAAATCTGCGCACATAAAAAAGCGTATCATTTAATACAATAGATTTCAAGATAACAAAACAGTTTCACTGAAGCTTCGATTCAATAAACCACTTGTACAGGCAGGATATAATTATATGGTTTGCAATAATTGTTGATTTTATATGCATTTTTAAATGCATGTAATTTTGATAAAAACATTTACACTTTCGATTGTGTATTTGTATTGTTGATTTTATATGCATTTTTAAATGCATGTAATTTTGATCAAAACATTTACACTTTCGATTGTGTATTTGTATTGTTGTTTGTGGTATTCAATTTGAAAGCCATTTTAAGGCAAATTATACTGATTTTGAATTTATCACTTCAAAACAAATGACGACATCCAGTAATTTGATAGCATTTTAGGCACTAAAGAGTGCACCTTTTTATGATCTACATGGCGATTCGCACAAAAAATCGCTGTCCCGAATTATTGGCCATAATTATGTAAAATTGTTACACAAGGACAATTAGGAAATTGACGTTTACCAAACTTATATTTATCTTACCGCTCCAGTCATCAACGATAAAATCTCAGTAGTTTCTCCGCAGCAGACATCTTTCTTAGCATCTGTCTTCAATCTTGCAACTCGCTCTTGAATGGCTGCATCTCTCTCACGTTCCCACAGCAGGTCTTGGCAGGGACACAACGTTTGAATCCATGGTACTGACTGTTATTCTGTCTCATTTTTCTCCAATGAATAATTAAAACCAGAAATAACCAGAAATACAACTGTTTGAACAAACAATATTATCAAGAGTACTAGTATTATAATAGATATCTTCATATTTGTACCGGTAGCTAAATCGCAGCTAATACCATGGATCCAAACTTTGCTTCCTGCGTGATTAAGGTAACTAGTTCATCTAAAATGCAAAGGTGGGACATTTGTGGTAATGAACAACAGCCGATATACTAGTATTACAAAAATATGAGCATTTATTGGGACTTATCTAAACGATATTATAATAATAGAATATGCATTAGCAAGGTATTCAATACATGTAATATACTAGATAGTAAGAAAATAAATCAACCAACATGTTTGAATATAAGAACTCCCAAATCAAATTAAGAAAATACAAAATTTCCAAAGTCTTGCATAAAAGAAAGACAACAGGACAACATTTTGCTTAATCACCTTAGAGCAGTAACTCAATATCTGCAGCGCAAAATATCAGCACTTATTGAGTTCTTTAACTAAGGTGACGTTATGGTATTGGCGGTATTGGCGAGACTGACTCCAAACGTTTTGCCTCGTTCTTCTGTGGATGGTTGAGTTAATCACGTATGTGCCTTATACAATTTAACATTTCATCCAAATAATTATATTAATGTATTGTCTTTATAAATCTCAAAATGAGATTAATAGTGAGTTCTTGTAAATACGGATCATTCTGTTTTCTGTGCAATACTTTCGAAATTGATCCAGCAACATATTAATACAAGACGGCTTCAAATGCTTCGAATATAGTAGGTATATATAGAAAATTGCCCCACCCCTCCTGTCTATTGTTTCAACAAATCAAATTGAATGAATCTGATACTGGGCACCCAGGGGAAATTTATGTAAAGTATTCTTTGAAATTAATTCATTAGTTTGAAAGATATGAACGAATCTGCTACAGGTCCATCCAAGGGACAATTATGTAAAATAATTATTGAAATTGATTCATTAGTTTAAAAGAAGTTTATCATATTTTACCATACAAATAGAATTGCTCGATGCCTGGCGGTTATGAATTAACGACATCAAATTGATTGGAAGGAATACTAGCATGGTTACTAGTCACATACGCAACACTTCTGTAACAGAGGTTTGCAATCCAGAAGATTGTAATAATTTACACTCTAGCCATATAAGTAAAACGTTCGCGCCATCTGGCCAGAGGCGTACCTAGTCCAAATTTGAGTGAAAGCGCATTAAAAGTTTCAACTTTAAGGTGTAAAAAATCTATTTCAGAATTATAAACATCATTAACGACTATTTATTAAGCTAAATAAATGTACATTTGGATCTAATAACGCTAAGATTTTCATTCAAATAAATGATATAGTCGTGTTAATCAGATAGAGCGGAGATTGCATGCCTAAGATCAGTGTAGACTAGATGTTTGTAATATCGTTCCTTACATTCTATAACCTTCTTTTGGTATGTCAGCGTTACGATGTATTCTCACGTGTTTATAGGAGAATGTCGAATTACAGCTCTACTGGCGGCCATGTTACTTTTTTAAATCAAAGTATTTTGAAGAGGTTTCTCCCAAGGAATATTTACGTGGAATATTTGTGAAATTGGTCCATTAGTTCCAAACAAGAAGATTTGTAAAGTTTTCAATACAGCCATATAAGGAAAACTTGCCCCGATCCCAAATTTAAAGTGATTTGTTAACAGATTTTCGTATTAAAAACAATGTCATTGAATGTCTTAACTGCAAAAACTGAAGACTTTTGGACCGACCAAAATAAATATTATAGAAAGAAAAAACATAAATAATGCCTTCGCCGGGACTTGAACCACGTCCGCCGGGATCTATCGTTCTAACACTCGGCAATTCTAACTGCCAATCATTGTGGTTAATTTTTAATGCTATGTAAGTTATACGTGTGTTTTTCAAAATACTACTGAAAAGCGTTACAAACGCTTTATAATTTTATCCATTTAAATTTATGATTTTTTTCATAAACGACGCTGTATTTTCAATATATTTCTTGGTCAATAGTATTATTTCTCTTGTCTATATATAATGCATTTTTCTTTTTGGGATCTATGACAAAAATGAAAATGTTCAATTCGCCAATCTGCAGTGTACAAGTCCCTTTAACGAATCAACCCGATTTGAAGGAACATTTTTGTCGAACTAGTTTGAAATCCGGCAAGTGATTTATGACAAGAAGATTTTAAATGTTTATTTGTCCGTGTTGTTTTTGTGTAGATTTTGTTTAATGTTCGAAGTCGCTCATTTTGTCTAGACTAGAAGATTATGATAGAACCATTTAAACGGTGCTTTTTATTAATATCACTCATTTTATGTACATGGCATGTGCCCTCTTTTGGGCCTCACAGAAATTCGCGGTTTGCATGATAATAATTGTTCCACTAGCACTCTTTATTGCGTTGTGAATATAAATGAAATATTGAAATAAATAAGATCCAGCTTATTTCGTTTTTGTATTTAGTATTAGTAAATTTAGTCAGTCAGGCCACATGTGGTAAGCGCGTGGCTATGATAATACTTAGTGAACACATCATTTTTAATGACAAATAATCAAGAAATGATGACAAAGCAACTTTCCCGCACAATTTAGTTACTAAACAAAAGTATTAAATATAAAATAAATAGAAATAATAAAATGAAATGTCGTCTACGTCGTCCATACTTGAGCATATTCGTCGACCGGCAAGCCGTAACATAATTTGTATAACTCATGCTCACATCAGATGTATGTGGATGTAAAATGGCTGAATTGCGGAATACAACACTAATATGAAATTATTTAATGAAAATATTACACAGAAACAATGATGAATACAATAGAAAGAAAGACCAAAATAACATAACAGTTCAGAAAATAAACAATTCTTCATATATTAATATAAACATATATATGAATATACTAAGGGTCCTAAATATTTATACGTTTTGACATGGACTATCAATTTTTCAACTTACCTGAGTGGCTGAGTCATAAAATGAAATATAAGAAAACAATCAACATTGTTTCATAAACACGACAGTATTGCGAATAAAACACTGGAGCACGTGTCTATGAATCGCGCGTATGAATACTCGTAAAATGATTGAAACCGAAAGAAATTGTGTGTGGTTATATATAGATTTTTGTAAGAATTTGAATGAGCCATCAATTGATTTTACGAAAAGGAAGGTTAACCTTCAAAACCACATTAAAATTTCTAACTATAATACGGTGGTCAAAGGTTGTAGAATGTTGGCGGAGTTCAGTGTTCTTTTGAGAGGCTAATTTCCAGAACCCGTACTACGGAACCACTTCTTAACTCTGTTAAGGCTGTTTTAGCAGTTAAATTTAAATAGTTAGTTAGATGTTAAGGCCATACAAATTTGATTATATGTTTAGCGTCCTCGTGCTCGTAGGTTTTTGGATGCCTGAACGAAAAAAAAAAATTATATTATATTATATTATATTATATTATATTATATTATATTATATTATATTATATTATATTATATTATATTATATTATATTATATTATATTATATTATATTATATTATATTATATTATATTTTATATTTTCAGTTCAGAACTTGAAATGGCATAATATATCCTTTGTATTGACAATTTGATATTTTACAATGGCGCAATGTGAAGGTACAACAATATTTCATATTGTTTTCTGACATTGCGTGCAATCGAAACTCAGAACTGACAGTATGGGTTTGTATATTGTTTTACAGATTACAGTATAAGAAAAAAACAACAGAGGCATGCATGTTTGCGTGTTTGATTTCGAATACGCACATGTACACATACAATCCGTCTCTGTGGCCTAACGTCCTAACCATTAGGGCGCGGGAGGTCGAAGGTTCCAGTCTTGCACAGTACTTGTTCTGATATGGCCTGTTGCCTTCCCAGCAGCCAGTTAAATCGAAGCGTACCGATTGCCTTCCTGCCAAGCGCCCTGCATATAGGATAGGAATCGGGAGTAAAGATGTTCATCAGTAAAAGGTGTCTCACCTTGTATCGATAGGTCACTGTTGATTATAATCAACAACTATTTCCAATAATGAAATTTGCTATCTTGTTTCAAACTTGGATATATTTTTACAGAAACATACTTCTATAACGATTTTATCAGGAATTCAGTAATTCATACCTTATTTTCCATGTACAACATAAATCTACACTAAACTCATAACTCAAACTCTGATAAATTTTACATTCTAACATGATACTAACATAATTTTTCTATAGATAAAGAACAAAATTGTTTAACTACCCAATAAACAACGCAAAAGTAGTCCCAATTCTGAGCGGAGCATAGTACAAAGTAGTTCCAATTACAATTCCAAATATATATGTCAAATCATGTTAAAATCGAAATAATTTGCTCATTAACGTTGCCGTTCTGATGCGTGGCTATAAAACAACTCAGGCTAACGTCCTCGTTTTTAATACCTATATATACGCATCAGAACTCCAAATAGTTGTTTATTGGCCGATAAACATCGATAAATCGAAAATTATTTATTAAGTCACCAATATACCTATTTCATCGATCGAGTTCAATGTGCATTTCGATATGCACTAAGAAACAATATAAGAAAGAAGATCTATAGGGCACACATTCTGCATTTCAGTTTCCAAAAAAAATCAACTGTTGCCATTGATTGTAAAAGTAAAGTGTTTGTTTATTATAGTGTCACCCCACGATATTAAGGGCAAGCCAGAGTTGACTTTGTGGCTATATGAGCTCTGGTATCACATATAGGTGGTGATTGAACAAGTTTTATGAAACCGCATTGATAGCGTTTCCACTTGGAGGTTTTCAATAAGGTGAAGAAAAAGAAGTCTTTATTCAGATTTGATATACTCGTACCATACATGCGTATAATGCATTAGGTCGAAATGACCCATGGGCATTAATAAAAGGTTAACAGAGCATAAAGTAGTGAGAAACATGTCTTGTAATAGGGATGTCAACCAATGTTACACCCGAAAGAGACTTTCTCTTCTTTAGGTGAGAACCATATTTTGTTATAGGGATGTCAACCAATGTTACACCCGAATAAGACTTTCTCTTCTTTAGGTGAGAACCATGTCTTGTAATAGGGATGTCAACCAATGTTACACCCGAATGAAATTTTCTCTTATTTAGGTGAGAACCATATTTTGTTATACGGATGTCAACCAATATTACACCCGAATGAGACTTTTTCTTCTTTATGTAAGAATCATATTTTGTTATAGGGATGTCAACCAATATTACACCCGAATGAGACTTTTTCTTCTTTAAGTGAGAACCATACCTTGTTATAGGGATGTCAACCAATGTTACACCCGAATGAGACTTTCTCTTCTTTAGGTGAGAACCATACTTTGTTATAGGGATGTCAACCAATGTTACACACGAATGAGAATTTTTCTTCTTTAGGTGAGAACCATATTTTGTTATAGGGATATCAACCAATGTTACACACGAATGAGACTTTTTCTTCTTTAGGTGAGAACCATGTCTTGTTATAGGGATATCAACCAATGTTACACACGAATTAGACCTTTTCTTTTGTCGGTCCATGTTTGGAATTTGGAAACAAAACACCGTATATTTTCCTGCTATAATACAAGTGTTTATAAATGCGTATAAACACTATTATATCTATAACTATCATATAACATTCAAATAATTCACACATTTCAATGATATACTAGTATATGTCATACTACTTCGACCACGCTTTACACATCTCTCGGTGACTGACAGGACATTATATAAATAACACATGGCTGAGAGGGTGATATAATATCAACCCTCGAAATGTTATATCAACCGAGGCGGTAGGGAAAGACCATAAATAGTGTTGTTCAGGTCCTACCCTTTATATATATATATATATATATCTTCCTGTGAACCAATCTGCTACAAACTTTTCTACATAAAAACAGGCATCTGTAAAAAAAAAAGTTCTTTTTACATCTCAGATCTGTGATGTAATATAGATAATGAAAATAATATTTATAATAAGGTTTGAAACATTGCCAATTACAGCGTACTAATTATGTTTATACTGCCCACACCAGAAGTAGCTCAATAAAAATTGAAACTAAATATTGTTTTTATATTGTTAAATATATATGCTTTTGTCCGTTAACTAGGTAGCACCTATATTCATATTATTTCATTGTAACATAAGATTATTAATTTGCTAGCAATTATCTTACGTATATAGGATCTGACACGAGTTGTCATTTAATACCATATTTTATTAAACGAGTTCAGGAATTTTGTTACTAACGAATTTTTTGGACGAGTTTAAAATAAAATAAAATATGAAATAGCAATGAGTGTCAGATCTTTTTATCACATGCTTTTAGACGGAAATCTAATTTTACCAAAAACTTGTTGATAAATCCTAAAAATTGTGTACTGACGTGACGTCATTTCATGTAGACGATGTCATTTCACCAAAATAACGTTTTGCGATTGGTCAGTCAAAGAATATTTAGCCAATGAAAAGGCGTAAAATGTTATCTTACACACGTGTAAGATAAAAAATATTCGTAATGGCTGTATATTACAAGGAAACAAAGGTATAGCATATGGTAAAATTATGTTTTCTGTTCATAGAGTACGCTGGTTACAACAGTTCTTTGCTGAGGTTGGCACTGTAACAATTGACTTACGAGTACGTGTACAAATGTATGTTAATAATTCTGAAATCTACTTCATTATTCTTCATTAAAATTGTTTCAGTTGATTTCTGTGCAATATTAATTTGCTTAAAGATAAGAGTTGCAATCACATCAGTATGTAGGTTTCTATGCATTGCAGAACCTTGCTGAACGACGATTTGTTTTCATTTAAATTTCAACGGAATATGTATATGTATTGCAGCACCTTGCTGAACGACAGTTAGTCTTCATTTAACTGTCAACGGAATATGACTATGCATTGCAGAACCTTGCTGAACGACAATTAGTCTTCATTTAAATTTCAACGGTATATGTCTATGCATTGCAGAACCTTGCTGAACGACTATTAGTCTTCATTTAAGTTTCAACGGTATTTGTCTATGTATTAAAGAACCTTGCTGAACGACAATAAGTCTTCATTTAAATTTCAACGGTAAATGTCTATGCATTGCAGAACCTTGCTGAACGACTATTAGTCTTTATTTATATGTCAACGGAATATGTCTATGTATTGCAGAACCTGGCTGAATGACTATTAGTCTTCATTTAAATTTCAACGGAATATGTCTATGTATTGCAGAACCTTGCTGAACGACTATTAGTCTTCATTTAAATTTCAACGGAATATGTCTATGTAATGCAGAAACTTGATGAACGACTATAAGTCTTCATTTAAATGTCAACGGTGTATGTCCATGCATTGCAGAGCCTTGCTGAACAACTACTAGTCTTCAATTTGTTGTAATATAAAAGTGCTTTCATTTGCTGTAATATAAAGGTGATTCGGTATGACGGCAATAATAAACTGCCTTGTCTGGCTGATCAAATAAACGGATGAAAAATCACTGTTTTATTAGGGCCCCGCACATTTTTTGCGAGTGCCCTATAGTTATCTCCTTGTCTGTCCGTCCGTCTGTCCGTCTGTCCGTCCGTCTGTCCGTCTGTCTGTCCGTCTGTCCGTCCGTCCGTCCACAATTTTCATGTTTTTCTTTCATAACTTCAAAACCGTCTCAGCTATTAATTTGAAACTTCATGGGTGGATAGATCTCATTAAGGAAAAGTGCAGTGCACAAGAACCATTACTCTGCACTTCATTGTTCTGGAGTTATTGCCCTTTGTTAATTTTTCATACTTCGTTTTTGCCTGGAGCATACCTCTTAGACTATAAGAGGTATTAACTTGAAACTTCATAGGTGGATAGATCTCATTGAGGAGAAGTGCAGTGCATGAACCGTTACTCTGCACTTCATAATTCTGGAGTTATTGCCCTTTGTTAATTTTTCATTTTCAGGCGGAGTCAACTTTTGGTTTCAGCTCTCTAACTTGAGAACGAATTGAAATATTTTAATGAAACTTCGTCCATCGATACCTTATATCGAGACCTGGCTTGGGATTACATAGGGGTTGGATGGGGTCACTGTCAAGGTCACCGTTACAAAAAATAGAAAAACGGTTTCCGCTCAATTACTCGAGAACGAATTGAGCTATTGTAATTAAACTTCATACATATATACCTTTTATCAAGACATCGCTTGGGATTGCATAGGGGGTGGGTGGGATCAAGGTCAAGGTCACAGTTACGAAAAATAGAAATACGGTTTCTTCTCAATTACTCAATAACAGATTGAGCTATTGTAATGAACATAGAGGATTAATTCCTTGTGAATGCAACACCTTCCACAGTTTCCAACAGACTTTCATGAAACTTGTCTTCATTGTTGAGGGTAATGTGTGGTTATGCGTAAATATGCGGATGTAAATTTGTCTCTCACATTCGGAAGTTATGTAACCTACATTTTTCTTCCACCCTCACCTTCAAACATGCTATAATTCGGGACCCGCTGCCACTCCTGTGACAAAGCTCTAATTGTGATTTATATCTTTAAGAATGTTTGTGAACGTTGTGTATTAATATTTCCCCATGACAATATTACCTTGAATGTAGCAAGTAGATTGTCTCATTTAGGTATTGAATGCGAAGAAGAATTGTATCAATCTCTGGCTTGCCTTTTATTAAATCATTTTTATTTGTGTTGATCCTCTACGTTACGGATGTTGTGGTTTTGTCTAAACACATACATCTAGATATTAAACAGTAATGTATAATCATGATGCTATTTTCGAATTGTTTTCATGATTGTTAAATTGATTAGTCTTCAAAGAAGATGCTCATATCATATTATGTCGTCGCATCATAGTGTTCAGTTCATGTACAAACATTGAATATGAAGCGAGGCGCTCACACTATAATATATGTTCCTTTATTCGTATTTACATGAAATCAAGATGTTACATCGTGTACTGCAGAATACCTCAATCACGTTTCTACAAAGTAAAAAGTTGTCATGACCACGGACGCACCACAAACATATTGTGTACAACAACATATTATTATGTACAACAGTCACAAATAATATCACGGCATGCAATGACACAAATTTATCGACAGTTCATATGCTTCGTATGTAAATGGACTACATAAGCTTTTCTGTTTGTTCGTTTGTTTGGATTTTTTCGCCGTTTTTTAACAGTATTGCAGTCATATCACGGCGGTCAGTTAACCAACTTACACGTTTCCTGGGCAAGATTCGCCGATCTAAGCGGTTTACCAGTACTAAGTGCACATACTTATGCCAGTAACTGACAACTGCCCTACTTGAATCAGACGTAGGTGGAGAATGGCCGTAGAAATAATTCCATGACCAATTCCCACACAAGTTATGTGGCCGGGCTGGGACTCGAACTCACGACAGTCCAGCGCTCTACCAACTGAGCTAGCCGGGCCCGGCAATCAGCTACATTAGCAATGACACGAGACATATCAAATTATCACATTACATGTGTTGTTTCTTGAAGGACCTTTATTTTGCCACCACCCATGTTGCAGACAATATGATAGGTCACACATTCAAGAAGACGTATCCACGGTGCAATTTCAGTGTAATGGGCTTAATCATGTCATACGTCATACACATTACTCACATAAGATTTGTTGTTTTTTGCAGGACCTTTATTTAGCAGCCACACTCGTTGCAGACGCAATGGCAGGTCACAAATTCGAGGTAAAGCGGGAACCAAGATACGTCAGGTAGGTACTTACTTCCGGTTACTTTAGAATGCATAATAAATTAAACGGCTGCATGGCGTGTTCGCACAGAATTGTCTTACAGTAACGTGTATCTAATAATAAAACACATATATATGTAAATATAATTTAATAGAAGGTCAATAATGTGATTTTTTCTGAATGCTGTACGAGTGTAGGACATTCCACAAGAGGTAATACACATACAATTCAATTATTAACTACGTAACTATTTGTTGCTTCATTTATCAAAACTAAACATATACACGCATGCGTTTGAGCTTCTTTTCATTTCCCTTGTTTCATAAAAACGTGTTGCCATTGTCAAATAATTAAAAATCTGCATAAAGGGCCATCGCGTAATCTTAATTTTAATTCGATTAATGATTCACGATATATGCATTGAATTCACGTTGTTCGCGTTGGACATTTGCTTCTGTTGTTAAAGAAGCAGAGATGTCTTCTGTTGCTCTTATAAAGTACTTTCTCCACAGGTCCTACAACTACTTCAAGTCCATGTACATGCGCCTCCCGTTGTACGTGGCCATCTTGTCGTCCCTGCTCCTAGCTCTGTTTGAGAAGCCCGCAGTCAAAGGCATTGAACTCCCCTACCAGGTACGTTGAATTGCGTACACTTTGCACTATTGCGTACACTTTGCACTATTGCGTACAATTTGCACTATTGCGTACAATTTGCACTCCGATCATGTGATCATTACGCTGACAGTCAAAGGCCTAGAACTCCTAGTTAAAGTGCATACACATAATTTATGTGATTATAACATCGTCCATTCTGTGACAGTCAATTTTCTTGAGCTCCCCAACCAGGTTAGTCACATTACATACACACCTCTCATGTGATCATAACATTGTCAATTCTGTGACAGTCAAATATCTTGAGCTCCCATACCAGGTAGGCCACATTACGTACACACCTCTCATGTGATCGTAACTGACCTTTCCCCTACATTCAGAGGATTACCGGTAAACTATATTTGAGGCGTGTCGTGGGAAAACCCGGGCTTAATGCAGTTCGAACATGTTTTCTGTTTCAAGGAAGTCTCTTCCAAACATAAATCCACTGTAGGCGGAAAAATGCTGAATAAATAGTTGGTCATTAACCGTACGGTAATGTATTGCTGTACTATTGCATAATATAGATCAGTTCATAGATGCTTAAACAATCGGGGTTTTCCTAAAGATTGGAATTATTTTACAAAAAAACAAACAAACAAAAAACAAAGTGCTACATATATACAATTGTACATTTTATCATGTTTTTAATTAAATTAATCTCACGATTCCATAGCACATTTAATATTCCTATGATTCGCCGCTTTGTGGCAGTTGGCGATGATCATATTACCTTTACATGTTAAAGACATCTTGATGTGAAGGTACTTTGAAGAAAATTAATAGCTCTCATACAAACGTCTTTGAAATCAAAGATAGGAGATGTGTTTAGTATCAGAAACATAAAATACTTGTTTTTATGTGGTGTTATTAAAGTGCTAGAAGTTAAGCAAAGTTCATAGTACTATAATAACAATAAAAGTGAAAAGATGCATTGTCGTCATTAAAATATACACAAATTTCAGAAGATATCGACGAAAACTTGACTTAGATTTCATAATTCTGTCGTACATTAAGAACCATATTTTAATTTATAAAAACAAACACGAAAGGAAAGAATAGAAATACAACACGTCTGAAAACCTGGTATTCCTATTGATTTAATTACTCATACTATTGAAACAGTCAAAGTAAATATTTGAATCTAAGAACCATTTTGAATGGCCAATACTTAAAAGAGTTACGAGTTCACTATTTCGACATTTTTGGTTGTACACACATCGCAATGGAATTGTGAGCAACCAAGTTATTGTGTGACCATGTGCTAAAATCTTAATGTAACTGGATATGAAAACTCTTAATGAACAACTCATGGGTCATTCGAACTTTTGTGACCGTAACTATTGTGACGGCTGTCTAGATCTTAGACACCCTCACACGCTTTGGAAGCATGAGACCACAACTTGCCGGGCAGAACTAAAATTTAACCATAACACTCAGAATGACTCAAATGCCGTAAGTCGAGACAACGTAAAAATGCTGACAACAGAGCGCATTCGTGGTGGTCACTGATTTATAAACGCCATCATCCCAACCAATTCATTACACATGTACAATGAGGCATTTGTTGTGGTCACTGCTTTACAGACGCCATCACCACAGCATGATTAAATTGAGAACCATTTAAATATAACTGTTCGTGTTTACATGTTTCATTGTCATTGTCCTTAATGAATGTATAACCAACATTTTTTTTTCTAGGCATTCTTTTCAGTCTATTTCTTATCCATATTTATAAAAATACTCACGAAATATGTCCGAATGAATCTAGATCATAAGGAATGATCGTAATCTGTATTTCATATCTTAAGCCCCATTCTCACTCTCCCAGTTTGACATGGCCAGGATAGGCCCGGTTAGTGATCCGAGAGAAACCAAGTTCAAATCGAGAGACTAACCCTGACGACACCGTGAACATCATGATCCTGGACGATCATGATCCTGGACCTGATCCTGGACGATCCTGATCCTGAACAATCCTGATCCTGGCTGAACCCTGTTGATCCGGCTAAGAGCACCAGATGTTTATTATTAATATGTTGCGCAATATCGCCCCACAACTAGAGCCATACGCAATTTGCATTAGCAACCTTTTGTGAACATTAGTGATGAAGCTTCTGGCGAAATATCAAATAGTCTGATTAAAACATTCCACAGAATGCCAGTTCGATTAAACATTTCCCTGGTGATTCTAACTACATTGAGACCTATTAGACGGAATGATACATACATATTTAATGTATTTTGCAAATACCACTGGATGTCATCAATACTTTCACTAATAAAGACATTTTGTTCAAGTTAATTGTTTTTGCCTACAATATAACGGGTCTATTTTGAAATATAACGACTTAAATCTCCGCATAAAGCTATCTTAATATGGCCTATTTAAGTCAGATACACTAGCGGATCCAGGGGGGGGGGGACGCACCCGGCGCGAGCCCCACCCCCCTAAAACGTTCGGACCATACATATATGGGCATATATAACAGTCAAAACTGGAAATATATGCTTTTTTTGGCTCGATTCGCTCGCTCAATTTGGTCAAAGATACACATCAAATTTAGTAAAACATAGCCGACCTAGCCCGCACCCTACAATTTCATACGTATTCCGTAGCACCGGCGCAAAAGTTCATCAACAACGATAAACTATAGACAGTGAGTATAAATATACCTTTATTTGTAAATGAAATTGTTTCCTTTTAAATTCATATATTATATAAAGATGTCAGATGCATTACACCGTTGGCACAGGATACCTAATAAAAGACATTAATACTTGTCGAATAAAAAAATTGAAATTGAAGTTAAATCAATGACTACTTTCGAGTTTAACCAGTTTTGTCTCAAGAAATAGTTTAGATCCCAACAATCTAAATCGACAAACGTTGTGTTCACTGTTCCATTAGCAATAACATCAAATTTCATATTGGTTTATGCATTCATAAACAATACATAAAGTGATAAAATAGAGGGGTGTTCACAACTTTGGCTCCAATTCATGGCGATTTCATATTTTTCCGGCACCTTAAGTCAGCGAAATTAACACAACGTCGGCATCACTAATGCCGTATTATTTCACAACGCAACCATACGAGTCTGTCTGTCCGATAGTTCGGTTCGATGAAACAACAACAAAAGTGCATTGCACATTTGAAGACAATTGATGACCATGACTGTGAATGTTGAGAGTTATTTAAATGATATTCACTTCAAAAAGAGATCATTACACTTCGGTACATGAATACTACACTGAATAATTCTCGATGCGTGAGTGTTTGAATTTAGTCAGTTATAAATTTTGCAGGTTTCAAGATGTTCCTGATATATATAACATTGAATGTCAAATACCGGTACGTATTTAGTGGATACGCACATCAAACAAGGGCAATTTACTGCCAAAACAGGTTCTTCACTTACAGGTGAACTCACATGTCTTTCGTACATAATACGGTGAAGTATTCATGTATTCAGTGTATTTAATGATGATGATGGTGATAATGATGATGATGATGAGAAAAATTTATCATATATCTTTGATGCGGATCTTTAGCTGATCACTGCAGACCCACAGACAACATAAACATATTATAACTGCACGATCAAAAACGTAGTTCTTGAACTTTTATACATATGTCATACATCTTTGATCTTGTGAATATAAGTTGAGACTTTTCCATGTCACGTCTGTTGGAAATGGTAGGGTACGAGTTGACCAAAAGGGTCCGAGTCGATCAAATAAGGTACTAGTTAACTATGGAAGGTTCAAGTTGACCAGACTATAGGGTACTGGTTGACCAAAAAGGGTACAAACAGGCTGTCCAGCCATCTACCTAAAAAAAGTAGGGCAAAAGTATGAGCAAAAGTTTCAGAAAAGTAGGGCACAAGTACCCAAAACAAGGGAAAGTAGGGATATTACTTACCTTTGAAAGGAAGATTAAAAGAAGTAAACCCTGTATTACACAGTACATGAGACATCAGTGCTTCATGCAAAGCTGCTCTTGTTCTGGAGAGAACCATAATATCCTCTTGTTCAGGGTTGCCACTTAGTTGAGAAGATAAAATTCCCTGACTTTTCCTTGACTAAACCATACTTGTCACTGACCAATACGACCATATGTTTTCGATCTCATCTTCACCGACAACCGTCTAATCTACACTTTTATTTTTTTTTGTTTCAGATATATTTAACTTTCATTAATAATACCAAAAATATATGAGAGCAAATATTATAATGATGATATTAGTCAGTGATGATAATTGACTAGAATGGACTTGGCTATAAACACACATATTCACATATATAACTGTCTGTTCGTGTCACGGGTGCTACTAGGATTAATGTTTTTTTGACATTTGTTGAGTCTTTTCCTACCGAGTCAGTAAACATCATTAAATATGGTTTGTTTGCTAAAGTTTGAAACATAAATTTACTCCGGAATATAGATCTTTTTCTTATTTCTCAATTAGTAAGTGAAACCTGAATATACATGTAGAAGCATGCTTACTTGATTTATAATATATATAACCATTTCATCATCTGTTTGATAACTTACTGACTTAATAACACACTGTAGAGTAAGCATGTGCAGTGATTTCAGTAGATTTTGAAAACCAAAAGTCAAATAACTCTTTACTTGAAGTGTTCAGGGGTCAAAATGAAGTTATCAATTTAAAATACTGAAATCACAAGGATTTCGTTTCTGCATATTTGTTGTGTGTATATAAAAATGATCTGCAAATGGTAATTTGGGTTAATAAAGATTAAAAACTTTGCACAAAACACTATTAGTATGATAAAATTATTGTTTTTTAATGCTTTTGAAGTTGGCAAACGGAGGAGAACTGCATCAAAATTATGCAGAGCAGATTAGTTGCAGATTGCTCGAGTCAAAAATGAGTAAATTGGAAGTTTCTGCATCTATTGATTTCTGCACTGCCTCTTAAACAAATCAATTCAGTTTGAAATATTGAGTACAGCATGAAAGCACTGCAGCAGTTACTGCAGTTGCATCCCAGACGCCTCTACAAAGCAAGAAAAGTATAGGATGAGTCTGTGAAAAAAAAATTCCCTGACTTTTCAAGTTAAATGGCAGCCCTATTGTAGCTTGGTCAGGTTTCCAACAAACAACAGCTGCAAGCATGAAGCACTCCATACGTCCTCTAAATTAGTGGTGACTATCACATACAGAGGTCTAAAATATATTTAAGAAAGGTAAATTCCACATTAAGACTGTCATAAAGAAGGTTACAAACTCAAATATTCACAATAATTACTAATTGAACAGGATAAAAGATTAAAATTAATGTGATTTTACGAAAAAAAAACATTTTGGCAAATAAAAAGTAGGGATAATAGGGCATTTTGAAGAAAAAGTAGGGAAAAAGTAGGGAGAAGGTAAACAAGTAGGAAAACGTAGGAAAAGTAGGGCCCGCTGGACAGCCTGTACAAATAGACCAGGGTACGTGTTTAGGTTACGCATGCGCAAATAAATTCCTTCTTTGTTACATATAAAATATTCAAAATTTGATCTAACTTTTCACCATGACCAAGCTACTTTCCAATATATCACCATACATTGTTGGAAAGATGAGGACATAACCTTTTGAAAAAACAGCATGTCAAAAAATTCTATGCGTTGTAACTCAAAATATTTACCTTAGAAAAAACACACAGGTTTTGACGGGCATGGAGGCTGCCATTTTGCGCATGAATACATGGGCCAAAAGTTATGAAGCTGGGAACCACTAGACAACAAAGTAGTGCACAAAACAGCCTTTTTTCTTATTGCTTACATATATACCTTTAACATGATACCAAAACAGATCATTTAAACTGTATTTTACAAATTATATGCATCCTGCACTCAGTCACATGTGCTTATTATCTAACTCATCCCTGAGGATGTGACTTCCGTTTTGGGGTAATTAGACCTTTAGTAGGTCACGAGTTGACCAGTTACCATTAAACTGCGATTCAAGCAATTTAACGATAATATAAATATTCACATGATCATTTGATTGTACATGGAAACTTCCTCATATATGACTCATGATCAGGTTGCAATAGTCCATTACGTGTATAATAGTTCATTGTGGTTGATTTTCCACTTTTTGCACTTAATTCAAAATGCATGGCGTTTTCTTACATAGGGTTATTGTTCGAGCATTATTGCATTTTGATTTTCTTTGCCAAGTTTTGTATAAACAAACACTTCTGCGCCCATACACTCTGCAGTATATTTCAATACAGTTTCACGTTTACAAAGTTATTCCTGACAAATAAGATTAGAAACATTACAAAGCAATGCAAGGTCATGCATGGATGTTCGATCAAAAGTGCATAGATGAATGGACTGTGTTTCGTCTCAAGAGAAATATATAACAGATTATTGCTATAGTCAATCCGAATAGAATTGGAGCCAGGCGATCGTCTGCACAATACCACTGTAATAGTCAGCTTTATTGGCAAAAACAGGGAATGAAACGAAAACCTCGCGATTATTACTCCTGAATGAGACACAAGAGCATAACAGACCAATAAATAATCTCAAAGTGGATTTGTTCGCTTAAAATGTTAAAGACGGCTTTGAAGTCGAAATTGCAACAACAATAATACACTCTGAAAGAAAATATAATTCATAAAAAGGAATGTAAGTGCAAAATCAGATTAATGGTGTTTCTTCTTATATGAGTAAAAAGCCAACCAATGTCAAACACTTGACTTCAACTCTATCTATGAAGTAAAATCCTTACGTTCGCCCCATTAGTTGTCGCTATTGTCAGCAGTACATAGTAACGCCAAACTGGAAACTATTTTACGAGATTGAATTAAAGGAATCGATGACTACATCTAAAAACTCAAATAACCCTCATACAAAGCAAAATAAACGCATTTCGTTTCAGGCCATATATATATCTTTTTCTAAAAATTATATTTAAAGCCGCAGTCCATAGAATATAATTTAATACGTCTTAATTTGGCATTAGTTCTTATCAAAGTTAATGATGAAAACAGTTTCTTATTTACGAATGGCATTTTATAATGTCTATGTTCGAAAATGCTTGGTACAAACGGAATATACACTAATGGGCATTCCTGGACTGCTGCTTTAAAACACCAGTAGAAAAAACAACACAGCAACGACACAAACCGTTTCAGGCGACGATGGCAGTGGAGGGGGCATGTCTGTTGTTTTTCATATTCCGTATCTGTCACCACGCCCACTGGCGGTCTCGTGGGAGCTTCAAGAAGGATATCAAGATGATTGTAGCGATTGCCAGCATCATAGTAAGTAGTTGCAATTACTTCGAAAATTTAGTTAAGTTTAACCCTATTTATTTAAGCTGATTGTACCTAATACCCCCTCCACACCAGACTGGCGTCCCTACTGCGACCAGAACAGTCAGTTTTTGGAAAACGCCGATGGTCGCAGTAAGAACACCAATGCTTTTTCTTAAAAAATTTCCAAATTACTGCGACCATGGCGTTTGCACGGCGACTGCACTACGACCACACAGCGTGTATAAAAACGTTGTTTTTTTTTTCAAGAAACACATCAAGGACAACGTTATGGTTCATGGTCAAGAGTTTTGTAGTGTTTGGAAGCGCATTCGCATTATTTCGTGGAGGCAGACACATGCCACTACAATGAGTCTTGCTGTCTCAGGCGTCTGCTGCATAGTCCCCAACAGAACCTGCCAACGCTGGTCTAGAATACTGAAGTTTTCCGCCACTGTAATCTATTATGTGGTTGCAGTGACCGAACTGTTCTCTGCGGACTGCACTGCGTCATTTTCCTGCTGCTGGACAAGAATCATGTGTGGTGTCAGCAATAAGTTATCCATTTCTTCTTTGACAATAACAAGTATACATTAAGTCATGATGACTTTGAGATACACTGATGAATGTAAACTAAAAATTGGGTTTTATAATGAAAGCCATGGTCGCCAAAGCGACGCGCTAGGAACGCGGTGCAAATGCCTTGGTCTTAGCGGGAACCCCGAAGAAAGGCCATGAACGTTGAAAGGACGCATGGAGGACGTCGAAGAGTCGCCGACAAAAATACGATTTTCGACAACAAAAGCAATCACACCGTGGTAAGGACTCCATGATCGCGATAAGTCGTGATAAGAACCCCATAGACGTTTTAAGAACGCATTGGGGTCGCCGTATGGTCCCCGGGCGGTCTATGAGCCAATTCTCTGCGTTTCCACTGCGACTCTAGTTGTCCATACTACGTCCTAATGGCGTTCTTCGCGTTCCTACCGCGTTGCTTCTGCATCCACGGTGTCCTCAGGGCTATCCTATGGCGTTCTAGCTAGGACGCCGTATGAACGCCGAACCTCGGCGTTTGCTTTGAACATGTCTGAAGTATTCGCCGTCGGTCGATGACCTAAGGTGTCGACGGGGTTCCCACGGCGTCTTCCTACGTTCTCACGACAACCCCACGGCGTCCATTGCGACCCTACCGAGTCCTTGGTCGCCGTAAGAAGGCAGTACGAACGTCAGTCCGGTGTTACGGAGGTATAAAGCCTGAGCTTCTTAAGACACGTTCAAGTGGGTTTCCTGGTAGAACCAGTACTTGGTGTCTTTTGAAAAAGATCACTAAAACGCTTCCTAGCAGGGATCAAACTCACGACCTTCTCCCGGTCGTAAGGCATAACAAATATACGAGCATTAGACCACTTCGAATTTTTTATTAAGACTAACAATGACTGGATTGACAACAGGATGGGTAGCACTAAAGTTCTGTATATCCTTATTTCATTGTGTGTTTTTTATTAAAGGTTGAATATGTATTGGCCGCTGTTGTTGAGCCACAAAAAATCATGAAATGCTTCGTATTTTACCATTACTTAAATATAAATGGGTACCAATTAAGCTCCTAAGTCAAAACTCAATTAAGTTAATAAAATCATAAAATGCAAGCTCATTTTATGTAGAAAATGATTTAATTGCAGCAAATTATCAATAGATGCTTCTTATATTACCAGTAGCAGGCTTAATATACAGATTTGAACATAGAACGATTTATTTGAAGTATAACTTGCAATAAAACTTTTCCTTATGGGTTTTATGGATATACACTCGGGTGTATTACGGATACTATATTATTTCGAATGTAATTCAATGATGAGGCTTACTTTATGTCTTCTATAGGTATTGGTTGCTATTTTTGCTGGTTCCAGTCACACATACCCTGTTTCATTACTAGACATTGTGTCTATCAGCTACAGGAATCAAATGTAGTCAAATGTATTAAAATCACTGCCATTTAGACATTAGGCGTAAAAAAAGTTGTTGGTTTCCGCTTACCCGACCCCCCCCCCCCATTTTTTTTCTGCCGACTCTAAAAAAATGTTGGCCTATCAGTCATTAACTTTTTCTGATTTTCGGGGAAAAAGAGCAGTTTCATGCAGAAATCTCTTTTTTCATGACCTTATTTACAGTTAAGGTGCAGTTTCGACGTTCGGAGGCGTTTAAACATTTTACATGCAGTCAAATATACTAAAACTGTGTTTAAAAAAAAGTTAAATTTAAACTCCCCTCCTAGATTTTGTTGGAGATGTAAGCGGTAACCAACCATCTTTTTTTTTGGCCTTAGCAGGTTAGATGAACCGACAAAAGGATAAAGGTCTTGCTAAGTCTTATACCTTTTGACCTCGTCCATAACATAGAGTGACTACATTGATGCTCTTTTCAACGAAGGTCCAAGTAAAACTATTATACAGAAATGTTTTCTTATTTTGTTTGAATAAATAATTTAACACCGTTATTATAAGAACCTGTATATTAAAATACATGCTTAGTTAATTTTGCTTGTTAGGTGGTTTTGAATTGTGGTTATAATGCTCAGCTGACTGAAGTTTTGCTAGAAAGTTTAAGTTTATAAATACATGTACATGTATATGACACCACGCGCTTTAACTTTGTTTGTGCCATTAATATGGCTTTACGAACAGGTCATTAATCATCTTTAACACTGAACTAAAAAATCTTTAAAAAATAAATAAATCAATGAATAAATCAAAAACGTTTTTGCAGTTAATGTAATTGAATTTCATGATATTTACTTATGTATATGTGCGTTTTCGTCTGTCTATACATTGTATTTACATCGAGCTATTCAAAGACTTGGCAACTAGACAACTTTCAAACTTCTTGTCACCGATTCAAAAAAGAAAAATACACTATATATAAAGGAGTGAAACAACACTCCTAACACTTCTAAGGCGTTTCTAACGCTTTTTGTAGGTATTTTGAAACACTTGTGTCACTTACATAGCGTTAAAATACACATTTATGTTTGTAAGGTCGTTGGTTGGACTCCCGACGTTGGCAAATATTTTCTTTTGTGTTTTTTTTTCTTTATATAATATTTGTTTTTGGTTAGTCCAGATGTTTTAGTTTTTGCAGTTTAGACATTAAATGACAGTTTTCAAAAGTACGAACATCTGTGAATAAGTCCCTTTAAGGCTATAATGTCATAAAATATGGCTTTACCATAGTAGTTTACTTGATCCACATTTCTATTGTAATAAGTACTCGTCCTGACCTTGTAATATGAAAACATGTAAAGTGGGAAAACAAAATTACAACTAGTATTGTGTTAATTGAACCCAGAGTTTCATTTCCATGTTTATCATGCATATCAAGAATGTATGGTATATTCCTTAAATACATTGACATTTGAACTGAAGTCGCTCTTTGGGCATTATTAACTTGATCAACATCGTAATGAATAAAGAAGATACCTGTCACATGTTCATAAAGAATTGTGTTTCATGACACTGTCGAAAGCCTCACTTCACACTTTAATTTCTAGAACGACCTCTAGACTTTTACATCAGGATATTATCACCACAGGCACTAAACAGTCGTTTGGCGTCTCATTTCAACACAAAACTTAACTAAGTTAAGCATAATACATGGAAGGACACATTTTTGCCTATTGAGACATACCAGAGTTTTTAAGTGAAATGTCCTGTCTGGTAGCCCGGAGGGGCTAGTGGATTCAAATCCAAATTTCGTACACTACTTTACGTGGATACACAGCCTATCTGGAGCATTGATAGTATCAACATAATTCAACATGAGTGATCTATCAACTTGTTGCAGATTTTCTGCTAGGTAATTATAGCTTTGCAAGATTATTGACATTAGTGCTATTATTGTATTTTAGGGTATAAGGGAATGCCTAAACGTACATAATAGTGTGTTAGAAATTAAAAAGGACATGTTGTTGCTATAACTGCTATAACTTATTAATGAATAATATTTCACCAACATCAAAAACAAACATTGAAGTAAGTAACAAAAATGTTATTCCACGTTACCCTTTATACCCTAAAATTATATATACCCCAAACGACTGTATAGGTTTAAAAGTAAACCATTATGAAACACCAGCTGTATCAGCAGCAGAGAAAATTGTATTAAGAACTCGATGCCCTTTTTTGATAGTTAAGTAACACATTTGCATAAAGGCCACAATCTCACGTGTGTGCGCATCTGTCGCTTTATCCGAGTGTGGATAATATGGTAAAAGATGTGCATGAATCAGCAGGCATACATTTTCTACTTAAAATAAGCAATTTTGCATCCATTTCTAAAATTGTATTTATTTATGGAAGAAGGTGATAATGGTAAAGAAAAATTCAGTCCTTTATAAGTAAAAGTGTAAATGTCGACATATAACTTTTCTTCATTTTCTTCGCAATTAGTTATCAGACTACAAAGCCATGGTGAAAGTTACATATTAAAAAAATAACCTTTCTAATATTAAAGATGTTTGGTAACAGTAAATGAAATGTCAATGTAATCTATTCTATAACATTCATATAAAAAAGAAAATATATGATTACACATTTGTTCCACAATTACCAGTTCCATTTCTATCACTGCATTAGCCGAGATCTTATACATTCCTTCCGAAAATAATCGGACATGGATGGATTTTGAGAAACTGCTGTTGCATGACAGAGCACAAGCACATCGCTGGAAGGATACGTCGATGAATATCGACTTCCTCTACAGTACCCGTCCCATTGAATAACATAAAACACAATATGAAACAATAAATTTATTTTGCATTAGAGCGTTTGGGCTATACTAAATAATCACAGTCGAGATTTTTGCACTTGAGCGTTTGGACTATACTGACGGGTAACACATTTAACAACTCAACAGGCATGACATGACTATCTCAACACCATGAACAGAGCTGCCCAGAAATACCCAACAGAAACCATGATTTGATCTGATTTTGTCTTTAATGCGTCCGTCTAGAACAAGTGCCTAACGCTGAATGACCAAACGACAACTATCTGAACAATGATTTGTCAGAACCGACAATAACAAGTTGGTGTTGACCAATTGGATTTCAAACAATAGAGGAAATACCTTTCCTCGTTTTTCAACGGATTTAGTTTATTCCGCTTAATCCTGACTGTGCCCCTATGAACTTCGCAGCGTGTCTGATTTGACATTCTGAAAATCATTCCTAACTGGGTAGTTTGTAATAGAAAGTTGGTAGTTCGTCATAGAAAGTGTGTTTCAGTGTCTGGAGAATATGTAGAAAACAAGCAAGATTTTATATTACATAAGGAAGTCTTTACACAAGTATCGTTCGTTTGTTAGACAGCGATTGTTTTGTTTCGCCAGTTCAGTTTATATTCCAATATAAGATTATTCCGGTTACAACATATTCCGTTGATACTATTTGCAAACCGTTTCGCAGGTGACGGTTGCGGACATGGTGGCGTACGTTCTCGTGCTGCGTCTGACGTCATGGGAGGCAGTACGCTGGACGAGAAGTCTCCGCCCACTTCTCATCATGAACTTCTCAGACGGCTCTCACGTAAGCACCTACATAAACACTGCATTCCAGTTATTTAAAAGTTTAAGTTATGGAATTGAGTGTCGGTAATTAAATATAATGAATGACAGTTCAGTGATTAAGTATGTGCATTATTAATGTAATTTGTTTTGCTCGAGCAAGATGATATAGCTCGGAATAATTGACCTGACACTCATTCCACTCGATTCCGGTACGGAGACCAATATATTCCCTGTAATGGATTGGATTTGTAATGGATCTGTAATATATCCATGCATAAAGGTCAGTATCATGTTAACGAGTCCGAGCTATACATTTTCCAAATACTGTATACTTGAGTGAAAATCGGCCCAGGTAGATCTATTACACTTGGCACAGGCAAGTGTCAAGATCAAAAGACGGATATGTACTAGAATATTGGCAACTTTAAATAATGATTTCGCACTCGGCGCTTTGATTGTTCCTATCAGTTTCGCAGGGCTTGGAGCAACATCAGGATTACATTGAAGCAAATAGCCCACGTGATCGGCCTCTTCTACTTTCTTATCCTCGTCTTCGCCCTCGTCGGCATGAAAATGTTCCAATACAGGTATTCCTTGCAAATTGATAATAACATGCAATATTTGTGCACATTGAAAGGTTACCTTTATTCGAGTGTGTACATTCAAAGGATACCTTAATAGATTGATTGTGCACATTCAAAGGTTACATTAATAGATTGCGTGTGCACATTCAAATGTTACCTTAATAGATTGCGTGTGCACATTCAAGGTTTCCTTATACGATTGCGTGTGCACATTCATGGTTACCTTATTAGATTGCGTGTGAAGATTCAAAGGTTACCTTATTAGATTGCGTTTGATTTTTAAACGGTTTGTTTTTATGCACATGTGGTATTTTGCAACTTCGTATTTAAGCTATTGTGAAAGGATTATTCTAACATGATACTCGTTGATGTTGCTATAAACAAAGAACACAATTATCGTTGTTAAACTACCCAATAAACAATAACACAAAAAGTAGTCCCAAGTCTGAGCGCAGCATAGTAAAATGAAGTTATCACTACAAGTGCAAATATATTTGCCAGATCATGTTAGAATCGAAATAATTTTCACATTTTTGTTGTTTATTGGCTAATAATCAACTCTTTGTCGTTAAAATGCGTGGCTATTAACTCCAAATCGTTGTTTATTGGCCGATAAACAACGATAATCGAAAATTATTTCTTAATTTTCATTGCTTTGGTCGAGGATGGCCACAAGCATTACCACGTGTTATTTTGTGTAAACTGTATTAAAAGACTATTCAAATTGCTTTCTATAATAAGAATAATCATTTGGATCAACTTGAAAAGGACTGAGATTTGTGGACAAATCTATTACAGAACCGATATTGTATTCCCCGACGGTACACCGTACTTCAAGGACTATGTGGAGAGCTTTTGGCAACTCTACATCCTGGTCACTACCGCCAATAACCCGGATGTCATGTATGCTGTAATTTTGAATGTTTATGTAATTATTAGCACACCATTATATGAAATTGACATTTAAAGTTCAATAGTGCTTGTGGTTTAAAAAAGGTCATAAATGTAATATATTTTTATTGGTTTATAGTTTCGAGAAATTTGGTCATGTACATGACATAACAAATAGACGGCAATAAAATAGGTGTCAAATGTTAATTGCAGGTTGGCGTAATTCAAATGCTATCCTAATGTGATAATGGGTTTGTTTTATTACCATTTCTTTAATAAATAAACATATAAAAATCGACATCATTTTTTATGGTCCATTTAATAATAACTCTTCAAAAGAGCACCAAACAAATAATGGTTAAAACGAAATTAGGATTCTGTTTTTCTTTTTGTTTCAACATTTAAAAAATGTACTTAACAGACTTTTTTATTTAGCATTTTGGGAAAATGAATACAGCAAAACAACTTGTATTCAAAGCCCACGATTATTAATCACGTGTTCAATATATACCCGATGTTTAAGATCTCCTTTTCGTCTTTAAATATTCTTAATGCATTCAAATAGTACACTATGTACAGGTGCTTACGGCGAATTCATACTTATGTTTTATGGTTTCTATAAAGAGCTCAAATATGCGTTTTCTTTGTATGTAATTTTACTGACATTGAAGACTTTATTTCTCTAATTTTGACAGATTTCTGGGGAGCTTATGGTTATTTAGTTTACTATAAAATCTTATGGTGTTTGAACGCAATGAAAATAAAATGCCATTAATTTTAAGCCAATGGACGATTAATAATAGTGTACAAACATTGAGATGAAAAAAACGTCAACCACCTTCTTTAAAAAACAAAACAAAAGATATTCCGTTAAGGCCAGGGCAATGAGAAAACAAAGCCTCACATTTACTGGGTATACACTTTTGTTGTTGTTGATTATTGTTAAGCACATACACGCCACACCTTCGCAAGAGAAATTTGACCAATAGAAAACGACATGGCATTACACTGAAAGCCACTAGCATCATTAAAGGGACAGTTTCACAGTTTTAGGTTGAAAAAATATTTCTATAAAAATCGATTTATAATACAGAAATTTGACGAATCTATCAAAACTTGTTGTCTGTTATGCTGTTTTGGTTGCAAAACATAATTATTTTGATATTTATTATCCTCTTTTGTGTGAAAAATTACCAGGGTATGTCTATCGGTAGCACATTTGTCTCGAAAAATAACAGATATTCGTCAAACGTTTAACTTTGCGTAAGCAATGTGCTTTCCAAACCTTGAAATATTAACAATAAATTTAACAGAAAAAAGTCAGTATTAGGGAATTTTTTCTCACAGCCATTAACTGTGAGACTGTCTCTTTAATGGCAAATCAGACATAACTGCTTTCTCCAACACGTTTGTAGGCTACCTGCCTACGACAAGAACAAGTGGTTCTGCCTGTACTTCACCATCTACATCATCCTGTGCCTCTACCTCATGCTCAACATTCTGCTTGCCGTCACCTACAACAGCTACAGGGAGTGTATGAAGGTAAGTGACGTTGATGACGTCACGATGATGAAGTCGATATGATCATGTTGATGACGTCACTGTTATGACGTTCATGACGTCACAGTGATAGCATTGAAGACGCCATTGTGTTGACGTTGATGACGTTACTGCAATAGCGCGGATGACGTCACTGTTCTTCCCCATGGGGGATTATTATGTAAAAGCTAGTTAAGTGTATTTCGACATAAAGGGATATAATGGACTTTCCATAGTTGTCACTCATATTCCAATAAATACAGCGGAAAAAGGCGTTCGTTGATCTATTTTAAGAAACTCTCCTTGGCTATAGTGGTATCATTACTCAAGCGCTTCTTACGCTGTGCGTACATATATAGGATCTGACACTCGTTGTCATTTCATACCATATTTTGTTAAACGAGCTCAGGAATTTTGTTAGTAAGCGAGCCTTGGGACGAGCTTACTAACGAATTTCCTGACCGAGTTTAGTAAAATGTGTTATTATATACCTTACTATAAATAGTAACAAATTTGTACAGGCACAAAATCAATAACCATTGGCTATCGTGCCAAAACAGGTAGTTCCGGTTATTTGAACTGAGTGCAAAATAACTCGCCAAAATTCACGTGCGCATTAATGACGTAATCTCTTGATTTACGTCATTCAGTTGAGTTTAAGTTTACATATTGTAGGAGTCAAACTAGGAACGAGTGTGTTGGATTTAAACGAAGCAATATAGGAATACAATATTTAGTTTTTCTGTGTTTTGGATGAAATATGTTAATTAAATTTATATCGAAAAGTGTATGGAGTATATGCCGCGAATGGAACCGGTGAGACTAATCCCATTTCAATTTGCTAGAAGTAGAATGTACTCGGATACCTGCATAGTTCTGTGTG
Organism: Congeria kusceri; assembly: GCA_027627225.1. Taxonomy (NCBI): domain Eukaryota; kingdom Metazoa; phylum Mollusca; class Bivalvia; order Myida; family Dreissenidae; genus Congeria; species Congeria kusceri. Next base: position 79,002,762 of record CM051028.1, read on the forward strand.
TGGAGAACAGCGTGGCCAAAATAAAGGTGTTAGAACTGATAATTTGGATGACGTAGTCTTCGTTCAGTTTTAATTCGTTTCAACGGACATTTACGTAAAGGGTTATTTCTTGGATGAATAAACCGTTTCTTTGTTGGTTGTTCAAAGAACGGCTATCCACAAAGAATTACCCGCTCACATCATCTGTTTTGAAATGGAATGGAAGAAGATGTTGTTTACACCTTTATTAATTATGCCATGTGTGTATAAATAACTCATTACGGCAGCTAAACCCTCTGTTAAACTAGGCTTCGCGACGTTTGTATCAATGAAAAAGTTGGGTGAGTTGAGGTGTATATACAGTATGCTATTTTTATGCTGTTTCATTCTGGAAAAATTGAGTCATACGAGTTTTGTTTGTGTTTTGAAATATAATAGCAATGGTATATAATGAACAACTCATTAAACGGCAAAGCGGTGCCGGAAGTCGTTATTGGCACTCCAAACCTGTATTAGCACTCGGGCTACAGCACTCGTGCTAATACAGGATTATCGTGCCAATAACCACTTCCGGCACGGCTTTGCCGTTTAATATGTTCTTATTATGATATACCTTACAATAAATAGTAACACATTTCGAGGGTTGAGCATGAAACTATTGTATCTGCTATAGAAATGTTCAGCAGATACAATAGTTTCAAGCTCAACCCTCGATTTGTACAGGAAAAAAATCAATAACCATTAGCTATCGTGCCAATACAGGTAGTTCCGGTTATTTGCACGAGTGCAAAATAAATCGCAAAACTTTAACGTGCGCGTAATGACGCAATCTCATTTTTCTGAATAATAGTTTAATTTAATTTACGTGCGTAAAATATCAATAATTCGTCACATTTAAAACGTGCTAATATCACTTTCTGAAAAAACCTTTAACGGCGTATCTATCACGAAAACACAACACGTATATTTTGGAAGTAATTTATGCGACGTCATATATTAATGACGTGAGCGCGCGCGCTTTTCCGCGGTCTTTATGGTGTTGAGTGTAGGAATAATGAAACTCCAGAGACATCATCAGGAGAGAAACATTTATTACCATCCGTTGGTCCTTTATTTAAGGCAAGTGACCAATTGCCTATACAATACAAGACATTACATACAACACAACACACAACATAACAATGATAACAACTGGGGTCACCGCCTTGGAACGGTCATTGCAAAACATTGGGGGTTTAAACCAGTTTAAAGGCATGCCAAAGCGATGGTATATAATAAACAACTCATTTAACGGCAAAGTCGTGCCGGAAGTGGTTATTGATACTCCAAACGTGTATTAGCACTCGTGCTAAAGCCCTCGTGCTAGTACAGATTTATCGTGCCAATAACCACATCCGGCACGGCTTTGCCGTTTAATAAGTTCTTAGTATGAAATGACAACGAGTGTCGGATCTTTTTTATCACATGCTTTTAAAGGAAATAAAACTATTCTAATTTTACCAAAATAAGTTGGTAAAACTTCAAAGTTGTGTAATGACGTGACGTCATTTCATGTTGACGACGTCATTATGTCGCCATGCGATTCGTCAGTCAAAGAAGATGTAGCCAATGAAATCACTCAATATGTTATCTTGCACATGTGTAACATAAATATATTCGTAAAGGCTGTATTTCACGCACAACAAGATATAGCAAGTGATAAAAATACTCTTAGATAACAGATAATTAATTGATGCACGTATAGGACTGCTACAGTTGTTTCATTGTTTAAGGATCAAATCAAAAGAACTGCTCACATGAAGAAGAACATCCTTCACCAAGCGTTTGAAGTGATCAAGATCAACGTTGGCGGGAAAGAGATGGTGACGTATAAAACATGGACGCGCCTTATAAGATTGGCCCACCCGAGCAAAACCAAATACCAGATCGATCTCTTGATGATGGTTCTAGACGAAGATAAGTCCGGCTTTATCAGTAAGTCGAATTTTGCACATTGAATTTTTATAATTCTTTTATTTTATGAATTTTTACAAAACAATTTAACAATGTATTTGATCTTATGCAATTTATTTTTATTTTTATTATTTTATCTCGAATGACTGAAATATCAGATGTTATTGGTGAAAGTTGAGTTTGTCTGTCAAGTAGTCTGTTGATAATCGTTGGAACTCGTAATTCCGAGACATTCCAGTTTTTTTTTAATTGAAGCTCATATCTGGTTCAGTGCAAAACATTTAAACTACTTGTATTTTGTTTGTGAGTTATCATATTTTTGGTGCTAATTGCAGTGTAAATCGATTGTGTGGACATTTTTAGTTGTATCATCTTACACGGAATTATACAACTGACTTCTAACCCGATAAGCCAGTTTATTGTATGTGTGTCAAAACGTTCACTTTCAATTTATTGTTTAGATACTAGTGTCAACTGATATATTAGTGTATTAACCGTATTTATAGTTCCACTAACATGACATGTAACGCAGCATATGCATGTCGCCGCAAAACTTGCAGAAATGTGTTTATGCGGTGATTTTACAACGTATATATAAACTGAACGGTTTTGTTTATGTGGCGACGCAAAGCGCATAAAGCAATCGTTGCTATGCCTAGAGTCAGTTAGGGCCGCGACAAATGGTCCGGTGTTGGCGTCAGTGAAAATCCGATTGACGCGCTTTGGCACGCTCTGGCCCGCAGTTTTGAACTTGGCACTTACCAGCACCATACGGCGTAAAGTGTGAAAGATTTGTCGCGCGCCAAATGGCACCAAGTTTGTGCTAGTTTGCGCGAACATCTGACGATAAAAGGCGTCAGTACAATCGAAAGATCGGGTACTTAGCGGCAAAACTTTCTCCTTTTGCGACGTTTGGAATGTTTTGGGGCGTATTAGTTATAGTTCATGCCAAGATGGCGACAAAGGTCGTCAAAATAGTTTCTTTTTGGCGATAGACGACTCCATATATTAACTGCCGATATAGAGAACTGAATCACAGGTCAGGTGCACGTCAACATGAACACTAATATAGGGCCAGTCTTACTTCTTCCTCATCAGAAGGTAGATCTAACCTCAAAGCACAAGGGAACAAGGAAACGCCAGTGGTAGGTCCGTCCCATGCTCCATCCTCAGCTCCGAGCAGATGGGGGTCAATACCCTTGAAGGAGCTCGGACAAGGTTCAACAACTGCATCACGCTGTCCCCAGAAATGTTTGATGAATAGCTCGAGCGGCTGACTCCATCCTTCTAGAGACAGAACACCAATGTCAGGAAGGCCATTGCTGTTGGTCTCAAGTTGGCCGTTTTTCACCGATATTGGCAACATATGTCTAGGGACTGGGTTACACCTGTCGAGTTAGCAAGGAGACTGTTCAGAAATTCGTTCCAGACGTGGTCACAATCATTGTTCAGTGGTGAAATGCCCTACCACATGTAAAGTCTGTCTTCTAACATTGAAAAATAAGATTTCTCTGTCGTAAGAAATGTACATAAATCTAGACTATCCGAATGTTGTCATTTTTTTACATGACAATTTTAAATAATTGTGTCCAAACTAACATGAATTTAATCCAGAGAAATGGCTTCGTGTTGTATCCTCGGTGGCAAAATGGGGTCTGATGAACGTGAGAAAGGGCTCGCTATTAATCGGCGCCGAATGTTCAGAACATGGCGTGCACTGGAACCGATGTTTCGACAACTTCATACAAACAATCGCAAGCATAGTGCGGTGTGGCGCAGATCAGTCACGTTATGGTGACAGACCTCGGCATAGGTCTGCCTGATTGACGGTTCAACGCCAGTACACTCAACGAGGATGATGCCAGATGAACAAAAAATAAGGAAATATAACAACGATGATGATGCCGGATGAACACCACTGTGAATGTAATTATAACTCCAATTGGAGTATGCTTAAGTACATTTACTATTGATTACTTCTTTAAAGGTTCATCGACTTTGACTCAGGTGTTTCAGAGGAGCGTAAAGATTGAGTAAATGATAGCAAGTAATTAAAAGGGCCATAACAAGATACTTATTCCAGATGGAATCACAAATGGAGTATGCAGAGCCACACTTCTGTGCAATTTCATTTTATTTGTTTTTAAGAGAAGAATAATAGATAACATTATTTCGACTTAGAACAAACCGTCTGACAAACGGACAGACGGACGCACAGAGAGATGATGTTTCCGGTTTTCCCCAGCCCCCTAAACTTTGTTGTGCAAGGGTATAAAAAACATTGACACACTATTGTACGTATATTGGAATTGTTTTTGTTGCGCATTGTGTGCCTTTCTGCCGCATAAACGTGGTCGTGTTTTGCGTTGAAATCACCGCATACACGCGTTTGCTCACGTTTTTGCGGCGACGTGCATATGCGGCGTTACTATGTCATTATTGGCATCTCCATGTGATATTTATTACCATGTTATATAATAAAGATAGTCAGAAATGCGCCAGTGTATATTTTTTCTTTCTTTGTTATGTTAACAGATAAGAGTATAATGATTTTTTTTACTGTTTTTGTTCTCCTGATTTAGTTTTCTCAAGACAATTTTTTGTGGTTAAACCATTTACAATCCAATTATAACTTCAAAAAAATCTGATCAAGTTCATTGCATGTAGGGTATTCTTAATTTAGATATGCTTCCAAGAACATTCTAAATATGTCGTTTTTGACTTGGCAATTGTTACAAATTCAAACATGACACGCGCAGAGTTTTCTATAGACCAAGAACAAAATTTAACCGTTGTTAAATCTCCAATAAACAATCCAAAGTCATAGTTCCGAAACTGTAAATGCAGAATACGTTGTGATGTCAAGTTATATTTGAAATAATGTTTGCATTTTCGTTTTTTATCGACTACTAAACAACAATTTGTCGCTCGGATGCGCTAACGTCCCCGTGGTTTAATTCCAACGCATCCGAACTCCTCATAGCTGGCAATTTATGGCACTACAATTTATTAAATACATACTCAATATCATAAACAGGATAAACACCATTCGAAACAAATTTATTTTCAAACAAACATACTAAGAGCGAAACCATTTAAACATGTATTCATAAATGCATGTACTTATGAATGCATTTTTTTCGTGAGTACAGTATAGTTATTTTTAAATATCTAGATGGTGAGTCGCATATTGAATAGGACCCATGTGTGGGTAAATAGACCTTTCCATTTTTTTGCCTCTAACACGTAAACTCCTTTTTATGCCCCCGGCATCTTGATGTGGGAGGCATATAGTGATTGTCCTGTCGTCCGTCCTTCCGTCCGTCGCTCCATGACAAAATTAAGTAGATGTTACCGTTTCGTCTAGCACCAACAACGCTTGCTACAACACTTGAATACTTACACAGTTGTTGCTTATGACCATCCCCTATCCACCTATATCACCCAACCGCACTTTGACGTTGACCTTGACCTTATTTGTACTTATAATAATTCAAAAGTGCCATTTCTTGGTTAACTAGATTTTACCATTTCGTCTAGCACCAACACTGCTAACCGCCTACAACACTTGGATATTTACACAGTTGTTACTTATGACCTTGACCTAATTTGGACTAAGAAATGGGCTGTCCAGCACCAACCGGGGGCATGTGTGTTTATCAAACACAGAATCTTGTTTATTATTCATATATATATATATATATATATATATATATATATATATATATATATATATATATATATATATATATATATGTATATATATATATATATATATATATATATATATATATATATATATATATATATATATATACACTAATATCAGTGATTATGCTACACTCATAAATGTATGTTTTGCAATAATGAATTGTTTCTAGAAAATATGAGAAATAATGCTAGACATAAAAATAGAAAGAAGGGAGATACAAAAAAAAAGTAAAAAAAAGTAAAAAAGAAAAAGAGGATTATTACAAAGGCAATGTGTTCCCTTCAATGGATATGAAATGTTTGACTTATTGTCGAGGGTCTTGAAATGGAAGACTGCTATGGGAAAGCAAACGTGCGATCGTCGAAACCCAAGAGTTTCCCTGAGATAGGCAAACAAAAAAACAAGAAAAAAAAAATTCATGAGAAAAAAGGAAAAAAAGACAAAATAGGCAAGATTCACACGTAAACTCCTCCCCAGCTATTGTTAATGATTAATATCCCTTCATTGATAATCACAAACACACTACACGCTTTACCACTTGATCTTTTGAGTAAAATAGGTTAAACCGTGCAACACGTAATATTCGAGTACAATGATTGGATAAAATAGTAGGCTGATTTGCATATGATTATTATTTGAGGAAACACCATATTGGACGCTGATACTTTCCCATGTTTTCACAGGCCGCAGCCAGTTCCTGAACATTGCTGACCTGCTTAACGTCCCAATATCCGTGGTCTCCGAGCGCAAGACTTTCCTTGAGATCCACTTCCCGCGCGTCTACCGTAGCCCCGCCAGCAGGCTTACTCGCCGCTTCGTCAGCTCGCTGTATGTAAATTGTATTATTCTTGTATTAACACACGTGCTTTGTCATAAGCGTCATATTCGTTTTCCTTATTTGTCTGTTCGACAGCTTTAAATGTATTTTTTCTTCTTGTTTAGTCATTTTTTGTTAACCCAATTGCATTTTCATTAAGGCTACGCGATGTTTTGCTTTGTACTCGTTTTATTAATGCAAGTGCTTTTAATTCCGGCTTATCTGTTGCTTCGTCAGCTTTTTGTATGAAATTAGTCTTCTTGTTTACTCTATTTATATTAACCCAAGTACTCTTTAATTAATGTTGTGTTCTGTTTGTTTCGTACCCCTTTCATTAACGAACGGGACGTTTCACTAAGGCCGATATGTTCTGCTTGTTTAGTACTCAGTTCATAAAGTATTTTCAATGGAGTTGATACGTACTTTCTTGTTAGAACCCCTTTTATTAACTCAAGTACTCAATATGTTGCCTTTTATACTATTCAGTTTATGAAGTCAATTGCTCTTTTATTGAGGACGATATGTTATTCTTGTAGAGTACTCGTATTTTCTAACATATGTGCTCTTTCATAAAGGTTGAAATCCTCTCTATGGGTAGAACACTTTTAATTGCAAATTCGTTTAGACCGGTATTATTATTTTGAAAAGGTTTAACATGCTCACGTCTCTTTTGATGTGCATATTTATATAATTATATGTATTAAATTAATTGATTGGAAGAAAACTCGCCTGATGTAAAATAATAGTTATTGCATGTGGTGTCCTTTTGATATGTACTCTTTCGTGAATACTGACTATGAAACTACTTGATGATCCTCTAACATACAGGCGTGCATAGTGGTAGAAAGGTGTTATGTACTCTTTGGTGAATACTGACTATGAAACTACTTGATGATCCTCTAACATACAGGCGTGCATAGTGGTAGAAAGGTGTTATGTACTCTTTGGTGAATACTGACTATGAAACTACTTGATGATCCTCTAACATACAGGCGTGCATAGTGGTAGAAAGGTGTTATGTACTCTTTGGTGAATACTGACTATGAAACTACTTGATGATCCTCTAACATAGATGAAGAAGAAGACTTTATTCAATCAAATATAACATACATGCACGCAATGCATTAGGTCAAAATGACCCATGAGCATCAGCAAATTGTTATCATAGCATAAAACAGTCAATATCTATACATTATTATTAATATTCCAATATAAGCATATTTCTCTTTTGAAAAGCTCTATAGACATAAACAGCCAAATTTTTAATAACATTAACATTTTTGGAAGAAAATAATTCAACACATTTAAACATACTTGGGTGGCAATGATAGTATAGTGGCATATACCTATGTCTGAGATTAGAGTAAATATTACATTCAAAAAGAAAGTGGAATTCGTCTTCTAAGACGTTACAATTTGGGCAAGTTCTATTAGCTCTTTCTGTTTTATTCCATCTGCCAGTTTCTATGTTAAGTCTGTGAGATGATAACCTTAGCTTACTCAGAGCTATTCTGTATTTTTCGATATTGACATTAGAAAGGTAAAACTGATATTCAAACTGAAATATACTATTATAAAATAACGCTCTTGGTGAATCATTAAGTCTGCCATTAATATACTGTTTGAAGTTATCAGAAATCCTTTGTTTTAGAAGAACAATAAAAATTTGAAAGTCACCAACCCCTTGTGATAACCAAACATGGTAGAAACCTAGGGAGCTCAATATCGCTTTAACTTGTTTTGCCCAGTTATGTTTTAACGGATTTAATTCTAAATCATTTAGCATTAACTTGTAAATAACACTAATGTATTTATGATCTGGTGCGCTTATTACTTTATACCAATATTTAATCATGTTTAATGTACTTAATGTTAACACATCAAATCGGCCCGTTTCAGATAACATGAAATCGTTTTGTGTACTAGTTTTCACACATAAGGTATATTTTAAGAATTGTGTATGTATTCGTTCTATATAAATTCGTTTTTTCGAGCCCCATATTTCTGAGCCATAAAGTAAAATAGGCATAATTAATTTATCAAAAAGTTCGATTTTGTGTCCGGGATTAATATTAACGAATTCGTTCATATATTTTCTTAATTTAAATAACGCTTTTTGTGCTTGACCGGCTAGAGTTTTCGTTGCATGTGTAAATGACCCCCCTGTAGTAAAAACAATCCCTAAATATGTAAAATTGTTTACAATTTCGATGTTCGTACCATCGTATAAAAATTCTAAATTTTGTGATATTCTACCACCTTTCCTGAAAATCATTACCTTAGTTTTAGTTTTATTAACTATTAACTTCCACTGTTTACAATATTCGCTCAGTATATTTAGGCTATTCTGTAATTCAACGGCGGAGTTCGCAAATATGACAATATCATCTGCGTTCAAAAGTAGGAAAAATTTCAGCGCTCCTATATCAACCCCTTTTGCCCCTTTAAGGAACAATGTATCTTCTAAGTCGTTTATATAAAGAGAAAACAGTATCGGTGATAGACATTCACCTTGCCTGAGACCTAAATAACTTTCAAAAGCGGGTCCCATATTACTATGAAGTCTTACTCTAGTGTACACGTGAGAATACATAGATTTTATAACCGAAAAAAGTCTACCACGGATACCAAGTTTGTATATTTTCAACCAAAGGTTTTCCCTGACAATATAATCAAAAGCTTTCGTAAAGTCTACAAATAAGCAATATAACTGTTCATTTTGATTAATGAAATGAGTTATTAAACCATGTAGAGCAAATATATTATCTGTAGTACCCATTTTGGCCCTAAATCCTGCCTGTGCTTCTAATAAAATGTGATACGTTTCAGCCCATTCTGACAATCTAGCATTTATTATAGTAGTAAAAAGTTTACCAATTACACTTAACAGAGTAATACCTCTGAAATTGTTTGGGTCACTCAGGCTCCCCTTTTTATGAATTGGTACAATATAACCTTCCGTCCACTTATCTGGAAAATATCCAAGGTTCAGAATTTTATTAAAAAGTGTTACTAAAAAACGTGTGAGCTCAGTTTTGCCGTAGATCAAGAATTCGTTTAAAATTCTATCTGGTCCGGGACTTTTCCCAGCTTTAAGATTTGAGATGTATTTCATTACTTCTTCCTTAGTAAATGGAATATCCAAATCTTCAAACATGCTATTTAATTCAGAGTTTAACACAGTATTGTTAAAAAGCATGACATCATCATCAACTTGAAAAAACTTATCATCCGGATCGTTAATTGCCTGAAAGTATTTAGTAAATGTATCTAAGCTAATACCTTTAGGACTATTATGCGTAGTACCCTCTTTCAATAGTTTCCAGTATTCCTTTGCATTTTTATATTTAGCTTTGTTAAGTTTAATTGTGTTTTCATTCATCCTTTTAAAATTAAAAGTTCTAACACTAGCTTTATATATACTTCTAGCGTTTATCATTTCGCATTTATTCACGTGTGAATTATCTTTTCTGTACTTGTTCAAGCTTTTATAAAAGTTTTTCCTATCCTGAAAACAAGGGGTACTGTATAAAGGGTCATGTTTATAAATAGAATCATCATGTTTTTGAACAGGTTTTCGTGCAAATAACTGTTTACAAACATTATCAATACATGAGAGAAAATTATTTAATGAGTCGTCAATATCACCATTAGAACATGCACTTTCTAAATTTTCAATAATATGCCGAAGGCGCAATTCTATTTCGGGATTAGTCAACGCTTCAGTAAACAAATCTTTCTTTTCACCGTCCCATTTAAACGAATAATTAACTTTATTGGTACATGTGTTTTCTTCAATATTCAAAAAACTGTTATAATTATTAATTTGTAAATTGCATTTAATGCCGAATTCAATCACACAATGGTCAGACAAAATATTGGGACAATTTACTTTAAAGTGTGAAAATTCAAGCAATAGTTGCTCTTCAACAATGCAGTAATCCACAATGCTTGAACCGTTACTGCCAACAAAGGTAAAAGCGCCTAAAGCCTTATCTTCGCATACGCGACCATTTGCAATCCTTAGACCAGTTTGAATAAAAAAATCTATCAACAAACGTCCATTCTGATTAACAGATACATCTTGCGAATTCCTATGTAAAACAGTGTCCATAATATAATCGTCAGGTAAAAAATCCTGATTTTGCAAATTTAGACTATCGTTTTCGACGTAGTCACTTAACCTACCAACACGTGAATTTAAATCCCCTAATAACATAAAGGAACAGTTTTCATCACCATATTTATCCTTAATTGTTATTATATTTTCTTCAATCACATCAAAAATATTATTTTCAACAACATTAGCTCTGCTAGAATTACTTGGAACAATGTAGCATAAACATACAAATAAATCTCTAACCCGATTAGTGACGCTCTTATCGATTCTAATCCAAAGATGCGAATCATTGTGAGATAAAACAAACATATTGTCAGTTACAAATTATTTCCTGACGTAAATCAATAATCCCCCTGAACTCCTTTTTGCCCTAGGTAATTGCTTTCTATTTAGGCAATAACACTCAAAATTATCTACATCATAGCAAAATTTTTCACAGCCCCATGTTTCAGTAAAACAAACGACATCATGAGATTTAAACAACAAAGTTACTTCCGGTGAAACAAGCTTATTATTACATTTTGTTATCAAACCTTGAATATTAAGAAGCGCAAATTTCAGATCAGTAGAATCTGCACATTCGCTGCTATAGATGTCCTATATGTTGGTGTTATGCGCGGGTACCGCTGTGGGCTGCGCGGTATTGGGAGGATTTTTCCCTGGTTTTCGTGGACCTCGTGCGCTAGCAGATCTTGATTTCTTCGTGCTGGTAGCGGGCGTAGATTTCACGGTTTGCCTACCACGGGGTTTTGGGAAGTTTTGCGCGCTTACGGACTGCGGAGGTGTAAACACATCCGACTGCGTGGGTGTAAACACATCACTGTCCAAGTTACGTTGTGCTAGACTGGCACTGGCACATACAGGCGTGCATGGTGGTAGAAAGGTGTTAATTGCATCGGGTTTTTTAGGAAACGTTTAAATGTTAATAGGAATGTATATCAACTATCTTAAAATTACAATGTATTAGAAAACGATCACACCATTCTAAACAGATGTCAATGAAATATTATGTAAATATTATGTAATTATGTAATATTATGTAATACCTAATCGTTTTTATATTAAAAAGGAAAACAAGAAATTTATTTTTAAAAGATATTCGGCTTTTATGGTAAGTTTGAAAATATGGAATACCAATCGAACTTGCTGCATAAATATTCTAAACTGATATATATGTGTAACTTACGGATTTTCACTTATATTTACTTATCGATCGCATGTAAGTCTAGATTAGTACGGTACACATTACGCTCATACTAAATCATACTAAACCCATTAAGAACATATCGTTATATGATGGAGTTAATAAAATAGTAAACTCATATCATCCTGGGACTGTATTTATTTGCTCCTTTGGAAACATACAAGACTGAAATTTGAGATAGATTCAATAATTATTATTATCTGTACCGTGAATAAATCGATCACACCACCCCATGTTTTCGCCAGTGATACATGAATAACATGAATGATTTACGCTAACATATATATTGTTACATGAATTTTTCAGGCAAATTAAAAAAATTCACAGTGTAAGAAAATAAGTGCGGAAATGTATGAACATTATTATGTATCAGACGTGTGCAGATACTTATGGTTTATACCATACGTATTTCAGAAATTGTCTAATACATACATGTTTCCATGTCAAAAAAGCATTGATACTGTGTATCCCAATGAAAAAACAATCTTCAGGGCACATTTAGGGCATTTGAAATAATGATTACTTCATTTTTTGATAACACAAACATAAAATTTCATTAGAAAATGGCGATTTTAAATTATAATAGGTAGGAATTTTATTTATCAAGGGTTTCTGAGCATTATTAGTATTGCAAATAATGTATTCATGCTACGCAAATTAAGTAAGAATAACAAGAATAACATGTTGACGTATTCCGAGACTTCTTTCACCACATGTCGTTTATAGAAAGATGTAACATCTTTTTATGGATTGAATAACATCTAGTGGAGAAGTTGATAGAAAGGTGCAATTCTAAATAATTCTTCAAATTAACATGCGTAGTAAGTTTATGTATATATATTCCCCATTTATTGAAATATTCGGGTTTATGATTCTCTGGACGCTTATTTATGCATGTATATTAACACACCTATACAACGGCTGCTACAACGCGCGCTATTTTTAGAATGATTTTACTTTTTCTGAAATGTGTTGGACTCACTAGAATAAATGGGAGCATTGTACAATTGCTATCTACAGAGCGTGTCGCTTATGAAGGCTAAATAAAATAGTTATTATATTCTGTTAATGAATATAACATTCTGTTCATGACATATAATGAGCCAAAATGTTCATAATTGTGTTCAGTTCTGGAGTGTATGTCGAGGATGTGTTTATAGCTTTATTTTAACCGCTTATGTAAACAATTCTGTAAATTTAATCCCAAAAATTATGCAACAATTAATGGCTGAAATTAACCATTGTTGTACGTTTGTATTTCATAAAATTCTCCCAGGCAAGAAAATTTGTCCAATAGAATAATGGTATTCAATTTTACAACTGCATAATAAACTTATCGAGCCAAATTTCTAACTTTTCATTGGTACATAGGTACAAGCAAAACTATCGAAAGTTATCTTAGACAGCTAAGCTAAAAAAAAAACAATGCGTATGAAATTGTCTATTACCGTTATCCTAAAGTAATTTACCTCGTTTTTTTTACAGAGCAACAAATTCTTTACCTAAATGGTGTCAAAGTGGTTTTGGTGGTTTTAATCCGTCTGATCTGTATGTATTTTAAACGAAATCATTAAGTGTTAATTTCTATTATGTGTGCATAATCCCTCCAATGGAAAACAAGTATTACGGACAGCAGCCACACTGCAAAACCAGTATTCGTGAAACAGAGAAAATGAAATACACGTTTTTTCTTTCATGTTCATACATAAAAAATGCCGAGATATTACATCTTTAGTAAAATGAATGTTTAGGACAGAAGCTTTTTAAAATGTTCATATTTATACTGTTAAATGTACTTGTTCACATATGTTCGTATTTTTGAAAAAATGTCCTTTAATGTGTTGACTGCAAAAACTAAAGCAGTTGGACTAACCAAAACCAGATATTATATAAAGCAAAAAGTAATTCAAAGATTTGCCTTTGCCGGGACTCGAACCTACGACAGACGGGATCAAAAATGTATTTTTATTTTTTTGGATCTATGACAAAAAATTGAAAATTGTCAATTTGCCAATCTGTGAACAGGTTCTTTTAAATAATTTCAAGATGAAAGTGACAGTGTGCCAGTGTGTTAATGACTCGGCAATATATTAAAACTTAGTTTACTTAAACGCACAGGGTCCGCATTGAATTAATATTTTTTCTAAATATAATACAATAATATTTGTATTTAGAATACAAAGTCGAAGTTAATTGACAGCGATATAGTACCCCATGTCTAACCGTACTATAATTTTTTTTATACGTTATATATTTTCTAAACATGTACATGTGTTGATATTTTGAATGCAGTTGACTCGAAATTTTAGTGGAAAAATGTCCGATTATATTGGTTTTGTAACCTTGCACCTTAAGGCTTCAAATTCGCAATGGGCAGAAAAGATGTTCTTTCAACAAAGAAAATAATTTAAAAAACAATGTAAATCACTGTAACGCTTGTGCATGTAACAATATATTTAACAACGTTTTTATTATCCGAAAATATATTGTCCACCACCTGTGGCCAAAGTAGCGATTATTTTCGCACTTCACAATTTTCTACAGACACATCATCATATGACACCATTGATGTGGCCATTATAGCTGTTATTTTCTAGAAAAACGTCAGTCTGAAATCATCTGTTATCAACAAAGCTGTTATTGTCATATTTTAATGTAGGTACATCAATCTGTCCAAATGTTAACCTTGTGATATTACTAAAAACACGTAGCGAATATTATCGTATTTCGGGATTTTCTACAGGTATTTAAATCTGTCCTATGACATCATTTGTTTGCCAATGTAGCGGTTATTATTGTTATTTTCTACAGGTAATTCATTCTGCCCTATTAAGCAATCGCGGTAACCAACATGGCGATTATTCTCGTATTTTTCTATAGGTTCTTCAGTCTGTCGTATGACGCCATTCTTGTTCCAAACGTAACTATTATTATCGTACTAAAACGTACCGCATATTATCGTACTTGCACTTTTCTACAGGTATTTCAGTCTGTCGTATGACGCCATTGTGGTTGCCAACGTAGTGGTTATCTGCCTGAACTATGACACAGTCGACTGGGTCTTCGTGGTGCTCTATATCGTCGAAATTGCCTTGAAATGGTCCACCTACGGCACCAAGAGATACTTCCTGAATTTCCAGAACTGGTAAAACTGGCTTTGTGCTGCTTTTGTTCGGTTGTCTAATATTGTGAATGACTGAATTATGTTTGTAAGAGAGATTATAGGCAGTATAGAGCAGCTCTGCTTGGATATTTGACTATTCAGTGTCAACCTGATATCGATAACAGTCATATATTAAAGTATAGTGAGAAACAATTCAGTATATGGTTTTTACCTTTTAATAGCATCCTTCATGTAAATGTTTGTTCTTCCTATAGATTGTTCTTTCAAAAAAAAAAAACGTTTTTATTTTAAAACGTAATAGTAGATCAATGCTTATTTTAATAAGTGAATTAAATAATTATTAAATTGTATATAATGCTAGATAAACATGTGTTGATTTCGATGTCATATTATTTCCGTCATACTTAACACTGTAATAAATTGTCTGCATACATGTGTGATTATGTTATTTTACAGGACCGATGTGATCATCACTCTCATCTCTCTCGTTGTTCTCATCGTCGTTGACTTCGGGCTGACAGGTAACTGCATCTCAGAGCAATGCATCGGTTCAGGTCCTTGTAACAATATGATTATATAAGTAACAAAAGGTTACAAGTAAATGTAATCTTGCAACAATTTACACTTACGATATGTGTTGACTTGTAACTATACAGTATTTTTCAAGAACTTTTTTAAATGTCAATGGAATATTTAGAATAAACTGAATTATGTAATAAACAAGAAATAAGTGAAAAAAAAAAAGGAATTGTATATCGATATACATGCACAAGGCATGTATTTATAAAGTTTCCTGCAAAGTGAATTTTTAAACCATATTATATACATTCTCAAATTTGTGTTCGTTTCATTTAAGAGCTAAGAGATGTTATGAATGCTAATTTAGGACGCGTTTCCGAACCCAAATTATAAGTTGGCATCCATGCTAGGTAAACAATCATAGAGCAGCATTTTGTCGTCAGGGGCGTAGCTTGGTTTATATAAATGTGTAGGCCGAAATCTATGGGGGGGGGGGGGGGAGCATGCTCCCCCAGAATTTTTGTTTCGTCCTACAGTGTCTGAGGTGCGTTTTGGAGCATATTTAGAAGAAATAAATATGTTTCTTAGACCATTAATATCATTACACAGTACTAAGATTAATGTATGATGAAGAAATTGACAGCAATTGAACATTGTTCATAAATACACTATTTGATGCCTAATATTACTAAAACTCGCACCGTAGAAATAGAATACTGCAGTACTGTGCATTTTATGCTTGATTATTCATTTGTTTTCTGCATTAATATTAATTGTTGAATTATCCAATAAGTACACAGGTTTTTCCACTTTTTTTAAACAATACAAGACATTTTAGTTGTATAGAAATGCTATGACGATTGAGGACATCCTGTGTGTTAAAGGACCTCCTGCACTTCATGTAAATAACTTTAAAACTGTTTTTATATAACTTCATTTCATAAACATATTTTAACCTTTTTGTCGTGATAAAAATTCAATGTTTATTTAATGTATGGCAAAATGTATGTTAAAACAAGTGATACAAACAGACTGTAGTGTAGTATAGTTCTATTGATGCAAGTATATTGCAATTTGAATAACTACCATATTTCACTATACATGTGTATTTCAAAGTAAAATTCATGCAATTGCTAGAAGTTGCAGGCATCCATGACTTGTAAACGCTATTTTATACATGTTTATCCTTTATCAATGGTTTTGAAATACATCATTGATCAAGGCAAATAAAAAAGGAAAAATCAAGCGACATCAAGTTTCAATATGTAATTGCATTTCCAGACAACTTTACATGTAAGAACAAGGTCTCATGTAAGAACAACGTCAAATTAGAAGACGTCTAGTTTTCTGCATTTGTGTGATGCAAACACGTTAATCACTTGGTCAACATAAATGTCCATGTCCATGTGTACATGGATCAAGCCAAACTACGACAGCCTATCAGAGGTCATTGTTGTTCGCAAATAGTTCTTTATTCGCTTCATTCCATTAAATGACCTTTCACATGTGACCGACGTCGGTGGCATGGTCAAAATACTCCAATGATGGTACAGATTCTTGTACGTCTGCTGAAGGGTATCATGAGCCTGGAGGGCTTCCTGTCTGTCATGCTCCATCTGACTTCATCAACCAAGTTTTGACTTAAATGTCTCGTATGTTTTAGGAAGATCAGAGTGAGGGTATCACCCCGTAAGTCAGGCAGTTTTCAATACAATACATGTTGCGCTCAGGACCGATCTTCATTACCCAAGAGTTTCCAGCGGCATCACCGACCTTACCAATATTCGGGCTCCCGTCGATCACACTCTTCCTTTCGTTATAGACTATAGACCATTTCATACGTGTAGATTCCGAGCAAACAGCCAGCCAAATGACAGTCATTGCCCGAATGGTCTTCTTTGTCATATCTTGTTTCTGATTTTCCAATGACCCCACATGTCTGATTTTATAGCATTTTGTTCCTTGATATTTTTCCGATATTCTAGGAAAAAGTGTAGGCCGCGGCCTACACAGCCTATAGGAGGCTACGCCCCTGGTCTTTCAATTTCTCTCGTTTTGTTAGTGATGTCAGTGTTTTCAAACTTTTTTCATTTCCAGGCGCCGTGACGCCAGACACTCTAAGTGTGCTAAACGTGTTTCGTATATTCAGGATTCTGCGGTGCCTTGTGGAGTTTGATAGGTAAGTGACATTCGTCAAGTATTTGTTGTGATATACAGTTCGGTATATTTGACTTATATTAGCATGAACTTGTCCTAAACAACATCACATTATATTTCTCTGTGGTTCTTTTGATAATATGGACAAATAGCTAACGGTATGACGTAGCAATGGCAATCAATAGCGTTATTAACATTTGGCAAATGTGACCTATCAAATTGAATTCATTCTCATTTTATTTTCAAATGAAATTAATGTTTTGATATATATGTTTTTATTTTATAATTAACTATTTAAAATATGCCTTCAAAGGTTTCGTTTAGCGGTGAATCGAAAGTAGACACTAAATAAATTTACATCATGATGTTAATAGACAATACTAATTATTTCAAGACCAAAGATAGCAAAGATGTTTAGAAAACCTGGAAAAATAATGCTTTTTTATTTTTTCAGGTTTCGTATTATTTTTGATGCAGTTTTCAACGTGTCTTTCTCCATAATTACATACTGTGGAATATTGTTCGTAAGTATTTATGAAATTTTGTAATACCATAATAGTACTATGTACAATATATGATATTATTTTGTATTTAAATGATTTGTCTATCATAACACAATGTAATATAAAAATGACATTCACCATCCCTGAATAATAAATCGAATAAATTAAGCATATTTAACAAACTCAAACACATAATCTCCGAAATAAAATAAAGTAAAACACTACATATGATTATATTTGAATTGCAATCATATTTTAGTGCAATAGCTTTAGAAAATCTAATGAGCATTCGTATGCTCAGTACGAATTTCATAAGTCTCTATATTTGCATTTGTTACTTCATACATTACGTTTATTTTACCAGATAGTGTTCTACTGTTTCGCAATTATCGGCATGGAGGTATTTAGCGGCAAGATACAGTTTCTTGGCTACAACGGAAGTAGTTCCACACAACAACAACTCACGTGCAACAACCCGGCTCTGCACGGAAGTGTGTTCAGCGCCAATCGCTACTGTGGCATCAACTTCAATGACATGATCAGTGCACACGTTCTGCTTGCGTCATTACTAATTATAAATAACTGGCATGGTATCCTTTGTATTAGTAAAAGGGACCTGTTCACAGATTACCGAAATGACAATTTGAAAAATGTTTTTCACAGATTCCAAAAGTAAAAGGAAAATGTATATAAAGGAGGGAAATAGCACTATTGACACAGAAATATATTGAAAATAACGTTTCGTTTATGAGTAATCATCAGTTGAAAGGAGTAAAATTATAAAGCGTTTGTAACGTAAAACTATTTAATATTCTGGAGTTCTTCTACATAAAGTAAAACTTTCACGGACATGTATATAAATCAGATTTGCCGAGCGGTTTGCGCTTCGTATTTTTGATAACGAGGTGTTGGGTTCGATCCCCGGTGGCGGCCATTTTTTCTCTTTTTTTTTTGATGCTTTTCTCGTTATTATCATTGCGTGTGTTAGTTCAGATGCTGAAGTTTTTCCAGTTTAGACATTTAATGGAATATTTGTAAAAGTACAAAAATCTGTTAAAACGTCCATCTTTTGAAACTGCGAGAATATGCAATTTCACCTCGTGTAACATGTGTTGCCCCCATACTTTTTTCCTTCAAATGTAACAAAAACATGCTTTACGCGTTATGCAGTAAGATTTCATGTCAATTGGTTTCAATACCACGTTTTGAAAATTTAATTATTAGATAAGCGTGTTAAAAAAGACGCGACAGAACGTTTTGTTAACAGAATTAAAACAGTATTACTGACAAATCTTGATATTTAATTATCATATTTCAATAGTCCTTTTGTATGTCTGTTTGTAAAGTTATTTCTTTTTCCAAACAATGAATCAGATAGATATAGCACACTCAAACAATACGCGAGCATATTTTGCGTCTGTGACACATAATCACAAAGATCGACTAATTTCAGTAATCTGAAATATCCAATAGGCACATAATATGTGACGATATGAAATATTTAACAAAATATATGACAGCCGGAAACTTTTAAGTTAAAAATACGTGTAGAGTTATTCAAAACTTCTTCAGTGTCCATGCCAGACTTATGATACCATCCTTCCAATATGCTCTCGTATGTAATTGGTTGATTTTGATGCTGGTTTCCTTGACAACCGCATTCAGTGATCTGTGACGGCCACGTGCAGGTGACCAGCAAGGTGGCCCGGATCTACTTCATGAGTTTCCACCTCTGTGTCGCTGTCGTCGTCATGAAGTAAGTTCACAGCAATGTAAGACCAAAACCAAAAAATATTAGCATGTTTGCAATGAGCATACATGTGATACGGGCCGGTATTCACAAAGCTCCTAAGGAAAATATAAGTTAACTTCAGTTGCACTTAGGTGAAAAAACAGATAACATTTTCTAAGTGAAATGCACAGATTTCTGTTCACAAAATGGTACAATGAGAAACATCTGAGCAACATTTAGTAAAAACACATTTACCTGAACTAGCCACACACTTAAGGAATTATGTGAATTAAAGAAAATTACTTCAGTTTTCACGACGAATCTTTGAGAATATTTGCCAAGGTGCTACCATTATACAAGAACTACCAAAATAGTCCGTTAAATTGTGTTTCAGTGTCTTGGCTATTTTTTCGCATGTGTTACCGGTCAAAGATAAAACTGAAAGATAAAGTCATGTCCTTTCAACAATGTTATTCAATTTTGAAGAGATAGAGTGAGAAAACATTACCGATTACATAAACAATACTTGGAACCACTGTAAGCGTCACGTTATGCTGACAACACTTGGAACAAATACGTTTTTAAGCATATTTTTCACAATTTTGGATTTCCGCATTTGTCATGTCTGCAGCCATTTATAGGTGGAAACAAATGACGATGATACTGTCGTTGGTGAAATTCGAACTGGATTTATGTTCTTGTTTACGTAAAATTTTATTTGGAAATTTGTGTGTGTGTGTACTTTATCGTACATAAAATTCGGCTTCTTTGTTGTTCGTATATTACAAATCTGCTTCACTGAAATAATATTTCATTAGTTGTTCAATCCCATGGTGCTACATTTCCTAGAATTAAATATGATGGCAGTAAAGTCCAGTTTTAGACATCTTAACATGAGTTTGTTTTGGCATCATTTTAGGCTTGTGTTCAGTTAGTAACGTTTACAAGGAGAAAGCAAACATTTAATTAAATATTAATTTTGTACTGACAATATATTGTCTGAATAACATTTTCATCTTTGAATAGCATATATATTCAGGCATTTGATTGCTTTCAACATTCTTATTTTGACGACATAATCTTGGGGTGGACATTGTCTATAAATCACATGACCCATCAATGTATTGTGTTGAAAATAATTACCACATGGCTTAGCTAAGAAGGATTTAGTATAAAGTTAGTTCATACATGTATGTGTAATGGGAACAGCTAAAAACTGTTGACCCGACGAGTCAGGGATTTTGGAACTGTTGCACGGGGCCGATACGCCGATGTTAACAGTTAAGTAATCGTTGTAGCATAGTTAGACCGGAATATGTTAGTTATTTAACGAGCCCGCAGGGCGAGATAAAATAATCAACATATTGAGGTCAAAGTGTGCTATTGTTTTATACTATATTTACTAATCACATCGCAACATTCTACAATGCCGATCCCAAAGGTGAAGTTCCTAGACGTCACGTGATATATGACATGCTTGACATCTAAATCGTTTCCAAATTTAGCGCTGGCACAAGGTCACGTGATGCGATCCGAATGTGCCAGCTTACAGTGCAGTATGTAGCGTGGGTATAAATTACAACTAAATTTCAATATACTGCACGCCACTTTAATCCTTACGTCCTTAAATTTATATTAACCCCAAACTTAGGCTGTGTTTTCTTGTCTTGTAGCATTGTGACTGCTTTCATTCTGGACATGTTCATGTACGAATATACTTTCTCAAAGAAAGGAAATATCGACACGAAAGTGGAACAGACCATAAAGAATCTGCAGCTGGGAATTGACGATGAAACGTGAGTGTTCTGCGGTAGAAAACCCGCAAAATCGAATTATATTAATAATATTTCATTGCAACATAAATTACCTATCATCTTACTAGTACATGCTTGTACGTGTACACACATGTGGCTCGTAGCTTAATTCTTTCACATATTTTTTGTAAAGAAAATTGATGAAATCCTTTGTTTAAATGGGATTTTGTGGAATAAACAATGGCACTATACCAAACAATCATAACAGAACATAATTAATCGTTCACTGAAAGGGCCTATCAATCTTTTTTGCTCAAATGCGGACTGGGCCTTTTGGCTGTAAAGGGACGATATTTCTTTATGAAAAACAAGGCCAGATCAGTAAGTCAAGTCCAGAATAGTGTGCTTTGCTCTGACAATAGCAATCTAATGTATGCAAACACTTATACTTTTCTCACATTTTTTTCAGCGGGATGGAAATAACAAAAGAAAACAAAAATCAGCAAACCCCGAAAGAAGAGAACCGTAGTATGTTCCACACTAAGAACATGTTCAAACAAATGAAAATAAAATACAGAATGACCGAAAACCGGCCAAACCTATCCAGATACGACGGTATTCGTTTCCATATCAAGCGTAGAGGTAAGGGCAGTTTGAGAAAAATACATTATACACTATACACGATATATACTACATCGTTTCCTTTACGTTTATTTCCGCCGTCGGTATATGTCTCTTGCAGTGTGGTTTATGAGTACAAATCTTTAGACGTATCTTACATCTAGATTATCTGACAATACCACTGGATTAAAATAGTAGTTGATTAAATAGTTGCACTCACAAAGTACTTTTTGTTCTCCCTGCTTTCATTCTTTTGTATCGTTATTCTTTTTTCCCTTCTTGTTCTATGCAATTCTCGGAATTAAATCTGTCTTTTTTTCTATCGAGGGTAACTTCGTAATACGCATTATTATAAATGAGGGGTTAATTTACTAATTTGCTAAAACTGGAATAATACCAGTAAATATCGATTTGAAGCACACAATTTAATTTATAGTAGCGTAATTTACGTCTAGAATAAACCAAACAATGCGGAACTTTGAATGAAACATATGAATTTCAGCCTTTTGTGCAATAAAACAAACAGGCGAAGTTGATACATTATTTTCATACGGTCAATTAGGTCAAAAGAGTCATTATTTAATATGGAACAACTATAGTATAAAGCTGAAATAAATAAACAAGTATGCACTTTTCGGTATCAACGGTGGCACTTTTCGGTATCAACGGTGGTCACGACATAATTACTCGTGGCCACGACATAATAACTCGTGGCCACGATTTAATAACTTGTTGCCACGTCTTGATAGCTCGTGGCCACAACTTTATAACTCATGGCCACGTCTTAATAACTCGTGGCCACGACTTAATATTAAGCTATTTTTAAATGTGTGGCCACGAGTTAATATATCGTGGATATAATTATTAAATAGGTATATATATATATATATATATATATATATATATATATATATATAATGAAAAGTACAAACACATTACATGGGATTATAAATATATATTAACAATATAGCCAACGCGTTTCGACAAAGCTCATCAGGGCATAATACAATATATCATAACGTCAACATGTCATAGAGATAACGTCATTTCAATTATGACGTCATAACGTCAACGATTATTATATAAATAATAAAGTAATCATCCAGATATCTTTTCCAGTAGGTTTTTATAAAAGAGAGAAACTCAGTATCATAAATTGATTCAATTTGTGTATAAAGTTTTTGTTCTATTAATCCCATCACTAAAGTAGCGTACGTTGGGGCGAATTTTGTACCCATTGCTGTTCCTTTAGTTTGGTTGTAGTATTTGTCATCAAATAAAAGTTATTATTTTCAAGAATTAATTGTATACTTTTGTAATAAACTGTTGTCAAAAGCATTCATTAAGTTATTCAGGGTATGTTTTAAGCCAATAATCTATAGCTTCTAGCCCCAAAACATGTGGTATATTAGAGTATAAATTAATTACATCAAAAGATACTAATATTGTGTCCTCTGGAACTTGGGTATGTATATGTTTTAGAAATTCTATGTTAATTTTTACGTTACTGTCGACATATCGTACAAATGGTTTCAGGGGAATATCCAATAAATTACTTAATCGACTAGTTTCACAGTTAGGGCCAGCGACTATTGGACGAAAAGTTAAGTCATCTGGGTCATTTAACTCAATATATTCTGAATTACTATTTTTAACTACATGTTGAATTCTTTTACTTGTATGAGTCTTTGGAAGGCCATTAAATGAGCCACTCTGGGTACACAGGCGATTCTAAAAATAAATCGCCTCTGGTACATCGTACGACATGTTGGACTACTTTCAATCACATGATCATCAAAAATGGCTGCACCCATAAGCTACAGTATTGAAATTCCGATCAACAAATGCACACGAAAATGTTGAAAATTATTGGGAATTATTATAAATAAAGTGGTCGCAGTTAATAATTACCCAAATAACAGTACGGTAAATAATATGAGATGCCACTCAGCTAAGAAATAATGATATATTCAGCTCAATTTGAAGCCAACTGGAGTTTGGAAATATGCTGAGTTATATTCAGCATCATTTCTGAGGAACACTGAAACTTAAGTACTAGTGTTTCATAGTTATGGTGCTTTTGACATAATTCACTCAACACCTTGATCGTAATGTAACTTGTCCACAGGTAAAGATGTTTTAAGTTTATACAGAATGTGTAACTGTTATTTTGCTTTCTTTTTCTTAATAAATGTAGTATAAACTACCAAATTTTGCTTTTGTCAAATATATTGATTGATGGATCTGTAATGTTAAAGTTGTATCCATACTTATTTATCATCTGTCCTGCACATTTGAAATGTAAAATAAACCTGCCATTTCCGCATGAAATTGTGTGTTGAAAATTAGCTCATATACCGCTATAAACCGTATATGACTTAAATTTTTGGATTTGCTTAATGATATTACCAACATGCACCGGATAATATTAATCAAATGTATTATAAGAAGCCACTCACTTTGATACTATTATGGACACCCAGTCTTGAATAGGGTTTTCAATTGATGCCAAATCCTGCTTTTTGATGCAAGTAAATTGCAATTTTCTCATTTCTGACTCAAGCAAATAATGTGCCCTGCATCAATTTGATCCACTTGTTTTCAATAAGCCAACTTCAAAAGCACTAATAAATAATATTTTTATAACACTCATATTTTGTTTTAATTGAAAAAAATAATCACAAAACAACTTTGGAACACAAGAAAATACTGAAAAATATCTACCATAAGATCAATACAATCATTTATCCCCACTGACCATGTATTCAACTGACAGTAATTATGTCAATTCAGTTTGGGAATTCATGTTAACAGCGTACCACAAAACAAAATAATCACAGTACTTCAATTTGTTTATAAGCATTGCACATATAAATGCATACATAAATATAGTTAAATAAACCAGATGAGTACAGATTGTTATATTTCATATTTTGTGTAAATGTCACTTTCATGTTTGATTTCAGGAGAAGTTTATATTAAATGGTTATAATTTGTTAAAAACAGAACTTTACAACAAATAAGGTGATTTACTTCATCACCATTAAATTCATTACACTATACAGATGCATACTGTTTCCTTCAAAGTTCATCATTGCAGATACATCACTAAATACAGTATAAATGGTAATCTTGTTAATAAAAGCATATTTCATGTGTTTCTACTGGCTAGATATAACTGAGTACTATAACAGAAAATGTCCTGTCTGGGTTGTTTACTTGCTTGTAGAAATAACGCTATGTTACTGATTTCATTAATTCCAAAATGTAGCTGCTGGATGTGTCCATAATTTCATAATTGTCCATAATTTCAAAATTGTCATATTGTCACAGTTCAGGCACATAAAAATGTCTTTATTTCTTTCATATCACTTCTCAAGTTTGTAAGTGATTAAGTGTTTTGAAAATATTCTAATTTCCCTCTATCGCATTTGTTATAATGACAGTTACATTAACATTATAATTATATTAATATATAAAAATAAATATTTTTAATATTATTATATACATTGTATATGGGAAATATATCAAAGCATTATTCAAAGCTATCTAAATGTATAACCAGTTATAAAATATATGTGCTTCAAATACATTAAGGTATTGCAAGTTCAGGACACAGAAGCTGAAAACAGCTTAAAATTGTCACAGTACATGATGGTAAAATTCAACCTGTGTTCCTTTCATTTCAATTAACAAACTGTCATAGTATCATAGTCATATTTACATAAAACTGGCAGTCTTTTATTATATCTTTGGATACTATTTGGTTGGTCTGACAGATTATTTACACTCTAGTCGAGTTTCTAACTGAAAGTTCTCATTGAGCTCTTGTAGGAATACCTGTCACAGCCAGGTTTGATATTCTTCGGTAGATGACCATATTAATCACAGACTTGCAAAATTTAGTTCACCTGTAAAAAAGAGACATGTGACTAAATTTTAAGGAACATTTTGTAATTAAGCATGCTATGTAAAGGTCAACACAAACACAAAGTAAAAGACTATTTAGACTTAAATTAGTTGTACTAGTGAACAAGAATTATGCCAACTATTCATAGCTTAAGTAATATTATTAATGCTGCAAAAACACTATCATCAGATTAACTTATGGTAAATTACTAAGAAGAAACCACGGACATTAGAAAACAAGTGAATGAATAGAATGAAACAAATGATATAATAATAATAAGAAGAAAGGAAGAAGAAGAATAACAGAAATACTATGGAATGCATATATTTAATTATTGTATACAAGTGAACGAACTGGATATACTGAAGAATATCATAATACTTTTTGATAATAACATTAACAACATAAAATTTATAAAATAAATACATTAAATTACCCCCCCCAAAATATATTATTAAAACATGTAATTTTACTTGACAAATAAGGCCTTTTTCAAAGCCAGTAGTAAAACGCAATGGCAGCATGTATTGTCTAGACATTTTCATTACCTTTGTTTGATTCTTCCTCAAAACCTTGTTTTTATCAGTGTAATTTAACTTAACATCTGTTTCACTATTAAGTCTAGTTTCGCTTCAAGTTTGGATAGTTTGTAAACACTAGAATCAGTTTCGATACCGGATTATAATTTCTTGAACTTATATTTGCATAGTTAGCCTTTTCGATAATAGGTCAAGATGCCTGTAAAATATACATCTACCTTTCCTCATTTATCATCGTTTCGACATAAAATGTGGTGCTATTTCAACGCGCGTCGTGTATAGCCCTATAACACAGGCGGATCACCGTTGGGTGTATCAAGCCAAGATGGCTCCATGATAGACACGAGATCTATCTTACGGAGCATTCCGGCGATAGTCGATGTATCACGATTGTAAATGAGCTTGTTCTCCATTCAAAATTTAATAAGAAGTCTTGTTCTTTTGTAAGTTTTCTATTTTCTTTGAGGAAGTTACGTATTTTAGAAAGCGTGATATGACTACCATTATCTGGGATTTGTTTATAGTATTCTACATTATTGAGCATTTATAAAATGTTTCTTTTATAAAAATCTGTGTTCATAATAACTATACCGCCACCCTTATCTGCCGCCTTTATAATTATTGATTTGTCTTCTGCAAGTCAATTTATAGCTTTTCTTTCTTTTAATGTTATGTTATGTTTAGTGCTTTTTTCTAATTGAAAATGCTGAAAGAAAAGTGTTCGAGTCGTGTCAATATATTGTTCTAAAGCTTCATTTCTATTTTGTGGTGGACAAAACGAAGTTTTATTGTTCACAATATAATTGTATATAGCGTTGTTATCACTCTTGTTAAAGAAATATTCTTTAAGTCTTAGAGATCTATGAAATTCATCTACATCTTTAATTAGTTCAAAAGAGTTATTTTTATGTTTAGGTGTAGATGTAAATTTGAAACCCCTCATCAGTACATCAATTTCAGTTTGAGTTAATTTTCTTGTTGAAAATTTTTAAATTTTTGTATATAATTTAGAAGTTTCAGCTAGGTTACCTGTGCTTTCTATGTCGGACTGCTCCACTCCGTGCCTCCTTCTAAAAAATCAATGTTCATGTCAGATGGCACGCCGGCGTAATCTTGAAATGTGTTGTCATATGTGCTGTTGTTATTTCTGTAGTTTCTGCTATACTGATTTCTGATGTAGCCACGATAGTCGCTTCTGTTTCAAACATTGTAATTATTTCTTTTGTAGGTGTTATGTAATTGGTTACCGTTGTTGTTATTTAATTTAAAAAGAAATTGCTGTACAATGTCTGCAATATCACTCTGTTGTATGTTTCCTGGTTGACGTTTGAAATCCCGTTCCGAGTGTTCTATTCTTGGCCGTTGATGGCTGGTAAATGTTTGCTGGTTATTATAGCTGCCTGTTTCTTTAGTATGTTGGTCGTCGAACGGCTGTCGTCGAACAACATCCGGATATGAGAAATGTTGGCCTTTTTTCAGGTACTCCTGCCTCTTGAAGAACGGGTTCTTATCTGTGTGTGTAATTAATACCACGTGATATTAAATCGTGGCCAAGAATTGAAAAAAAACCCACATACATTCACCTGTATGCCACCGTAGGTATCTGATAGAGGAACGAGAGTATCATTATAGTTCATAACCTAATAACACACTTTGCAACTACACAATACAAAGTATAAATACTGGAGATGGCATAATCTAGTCATATTTTAAAAAACAAAATAACTGAGAATAGAAGACTTTAACATATATGATGGAGATCTCAGTATGAAAATACACATTCGCAAACAAATGCCATACACAATTATATTCATGCAATCGTAACTACGTTAAGTTTATATACGGCTAAAGACATTATACTTACTACATCCAAATGATTTGCAAAAGGAAGTACATGTGGTATTTTAAACCATGGGATTATTTGAGAGCTTAAATATCATATTGATATCACACAAAAAAACACATTTTAAGACCAGATGATTTATTATAAAGCTAAAACATCATATTGACATCACTTACAATACGCATTTAAAACCTGGGGATTTATCTGAGAGCTAAAACACCATATTGACCATATCACTGAAAATATCCGCGCAATACAGACACACACATACACACACACAAACACACACACACACGCACACGCACACCACACACACGCACACGCACACATACGTGTCTACGGTGTAGACTGAGGACACCTGAAATTTGCAGTCGACTCGGGACACCATTATGCAAACATCGTATGACTTTCTAATTTCACATACATGCTCTATAGTGCATTTCCATCCTTTACAGCTATTTATTTCTTGTCTAAAATATAAGGATAACACATGTCATTTTACAGACAAATGGGGACAGTTGCTTGATACACTTCACACTGAGGACAGACCTATCACTGAGGACAGACCAACCACTGAGGACAACTTACACACAAACAGTGGGGACTTCACACACCATTGTCTGAGGACATCACACACAAAATATATTTAAATTATAAAAATATCGTATTTATTAAAATATATTATTTTACTCTGCTTATTATGTTATTGTTATTATTTAGTAATATTATTCTTTGATATTTGATAACAGCGACATCTCGAATATATCGGATATTAAAGTAAATGCACTTTTGTTTTATTCGAACTGGGCACAGCCCAACCACTGAGGACTTACACACAGACAGTGAGGACTTTACACACCGCTGTCTGGGGACATAACACAAAGTTTTGGGTTATATTGCTTCTCTTTAATTACAAATTTAGTTTTAAAGCCATTATTATATTAATAATATTAACTATAGCATTGTTAGTTGTTCGTACATGAACCGAACATGATCAGAGGATCATTGTTGACGCTATTTGTATTTGGATTTAGTCCTTGTGAATTACCAATATCGAATACATATAATAAATAAGTATAAATTACTTTCACCTAACTTTCCTCTATCGGTAAAAGCGGTAACAGAACATTTTGCATTACAAACGCATTTGGAGTGGATAACGTTTAAATTGAAATCTGATTCATTAAAATGGAGCAGTTCAGCGCACTGTCGATAAAATCCAACATAATGCTGTGAAACAGTGCAGATATGCTTAGAACATGCGGATATTTGAGTAAACTGAAAGAGATGGCGATGTTTGCTGCTAAATTAACGACGACGGGTATATTTTGCATTGACAGATATTCAATAAGTCGGTCTATAAATGACCGAAAATGCCACTCCGAGCATGCTTAATTATCAAAGTCAAACTGAACATTTTTATTCCCTTTACAACTACGCTCCCGATAGGGAAACAAAACAACAAACCAAAAACACGTTTTCTGGTATAGTGGTTGGTATGACCGACTGACTGATACCGTGTACTACGTCTTCTGTCCGTCCATACAATATACACTCATGCATCACATAAACATGCTAAACTATATCATTCAACAATACATAGTACAATACAGGTCACAACATTATACGGCATACTGTATGCCACCACGAGTTCCGCTCGTAAGAAACTATCAAGGCAGCCACGCCTACAGTCTCTTCCGGAGACAAAAATCCCAAAGTGGGATAACTATAATATAGTCTATATTATTCCAGTATACAACATGGTGGATTGCAAGCATTAATGATCTATGATCTTAATATACAAGGATATTGTCACACTGACACAACAAGGTACCACCGATAGTATAACGGCTGGTATGACCGACTGACTGATGCCTTGTATTACGACATCTGTCCGAAAATACAATATGCACACATTCATCACATAAACATGCTCAACTAAAATCATAGAACAATATAAAATACAATACAGTTCACAATATTATACGGCATACTGTATGCTACCACGAGTTCCGCTCGTAAGCAACTATCAAGGCAGCCAAGCCTTACGTCTCTACCGGAGAAAAAAAAACAAAGTGGGATATCCATACTATATTATTCCAGTATACACCATAATGAATTGCAAGCATTAATGATCTATGATCTCAACATACAAGGATACTGTCACACTGACACAACAAGGTACCACCGATAGTATAGTCGATGGTATGACCGACTGACTGATACAGACTATTACGTCTTATGTTTGAACGAGTCATACATACAACACATGCATCACATAAACATTCTCAACTATATTCAACAATTACACAATACACAATATTTCACAAAATTATAGAGCATACTGCATGACACAACGAATTCCGCTCGTTAGCAACTCGTTAGCAACTATTAAGGCAGCCTCGTCTAACGTCTGGGCCGGAGACAAAAACCCCTCAGTGGGATAACTATGCTATATAATACCATTCCAGTATACATCATAATTCATTGCAAACATTAATGCTTGATTATCTCAATTTACAAGGATACTGTACCATTGATATACAACAAGATACTATTAATCGTAACATTCAGTAATAGAAAATATTAAATAATATTTATTGCAATGATATGAGGCGTTATTATATAGCTGTACATGTGCTAAGTAGTAGAAAATTGAACAAACATTCATTAAAACAAATGCCTGTAACGCTCAATGTTTTGTTTCTTATTATAATTAATATATTTTCTTTTTTTTAAATTAATAACATATTATTTGCATTTGTATCAATAACGTTTCAAATCACTTCGCTGTAAATGATTTAGAATTAACGTGTATATCTGTCAGTCAATCCTAACGCTGAATGCCTAATCAGCTCTACTCATGCAAGAAAAAAACGTGAAATTACCTATCGGATCTACATTGACATATTCGTCTGATTCGCTTTGCTAAAACGCCGAAAATTATATTTTTCGACAACAGAGGACGAACGAACAGCATGCATTATTACAATATGTAATATTCATTTGATTCATTCGTATATAGTCCGAATGAGAATAGCACCCTAAACCAGATCGATATGTCGTCTGTTAAACACGCGTTCACTAGTCTGTAGTTTGTAGCTATTTGAGTAATTAACGTAAACGAAGCTCCGGAACGATATCTATCCATTTCTTTTCAATAAATCTATTTGTTATCTTTTAAAATATAACTTGCGTTCATAAATACCATTCAGCACCCGTACGAGGTCAATTTAAGGGTAATGGGAAAAACCGCAAATTATATTTGTCAGAAAAGCCGGACTCTGCACCTTAGAGTTTAATAAATGTGGTTAGATTACCATTTCTTATACTTATTTTTAACTGCATGACGTTATTTAATATTATTTTGAGTGGCTAACGTGCGAACTCACGCTTAATATCCTACGGTGTCACGTTAGGACCACTCGTTGTTTAGCATTGTCAAAATCTCAAAATCTCTCTCTCTCCCTCTCTTCCCCGCCCCCCGACCCACCCACCCACTCCCCTCTCTCTATGGATTACGATGGCGAAAATGCTAAAGCACGATTCGATGGCATGAGACGACGGAGCGATAACGCGAGATTACGATGCGAGAATGGGTAATCTCGCGTTTTCGCCCCTGCAAATACAAAGGTCGAACATTCGAGAACACGATGGGAGATCGCGATATTAACCTATAAGTCTATTATTAATCTTTTAATCTAATAAGATCTCCATATTAATTTTGCGATCTTGAATCGTGATCTCGCGTAATCGCTTCGTTATCTCGTGTCCTCGTATCGTGCTTTCGCGTTTTCGCACTTGCAATCCAGAGGTCGACAATGCGAAACAACGAGTGGTCCTAACGGAACACTGTAACATCCCCTTAAAGGTTTACCCACCGCGAGGAGTTCTTTTAAATAAACAGCAGTGACGAATACCACTGACGCCGCATTGCGCAGGCGCCGTACTTTTTCCGCATACATCGTACCATTTGAAGGCTATATAATTTAAAATCATGAACTATTTCACAACTCCAACATGTGCATAATGTTCTGAGTTGTTCTTTTAAGACACAAACAGAACAATATAGCGTACAGACCGTTATTTCATTATCATAAAACATCACTTTCATCATAATGTGTACAACACTAACATGAAGTTGTTTAGTGAAACAATTTTCTAACTGAAGAAGTCTCAAATTTTAGTTTTGGGATTTAAGTCTCGGATTCAGGCTCTAAATGTTTGTTAAAACGGACCCAGGACACAAGGAAAACTGGAGTTGATTATTTTTGCGACCGTCCACTGAGGACAGTGTGACCCACCACTGAGGACAGTGTGACATGTCACTGAGGACAGTGTTTGCGAAGTCGACACATCCATTTCAACATGTTTTAGTCAAATATGGAAATAAACATATGCATTTGAGATGCTGATGAGCTTCTAACAGACACTGAATCTTTCATAATGTGTGTTGGTATGGTGGCTGCTTTATGCCATCTTTCTGGCTTGTTAGCGGGTTTGAAGGACGCCAACACGACAACACGCCATAACGATACATATAGGCTCCAGTCCTACAGCGTTCGTACAGCGTCTTAACGGCGCTTGTAAAGTTTAAAAGAACGCCGCATTGTTGCTACTACGTTCCCACCGCGCTCTTTCCAGCTCGTCGTGCAGACGCCGAGCCACGTCGATGTCTTTGAATATAGAAAAAATAATCTCGGCGACAGGGCGTTCTATGCGTTGTCGGGGCGCCCAAAGTTGCTGGCGACTGCACAGCGCGCACCTCTGAGTTCAGCAAATATTTTGGACGCCGTGGGTGCGTTGCGCGAAGGCCGATTTGCTGTAACTGGGGTTTAATGGTTCGAGAACATGATAACTATTTCATTAGTGTCATTTATTACATGCGCACGCGATAGTTATTACGTGTGCCTCACGATAGCTATTACGTGCGCAGGCCATAGTATTACGTATGCACGCGATAGTATTATGTGCGCACGCGATAGCTATTTTGTGCGAACGCGATAGCTATTACGTGCGCAAGCGCGAGCTATTACGTGTGCACGCGATAGTTGTTACGTGCACACATGATATTGATTACGTGCGCACGCGATAGCTATAAGGTGCGCACGCGATAGCTGACTAATGAGAATAGGTATCTGATTATTGGTCAATTATTACTATAGCATGAGAAGTATTTAAAAATGATTGCTTAACACATACGTTACGATTTTATAAAGACCAAATATTATTTTAATGATTTTATAGAATTATCCCCGTGACACTTCGTGGCCGAGGAAAATCAATTGTAGTAGTCAAATCGTTATGCATGAAATATAAATGAAGAAGAAATTGCAATATTGTCAACGGTACTGTAGTTGCGTACAATTTTCATTGACGTGCACGGCTTTTGTAGGTGTTAGTTCAAGTCGACTGCAGCCGTGTATCGAAAATACTTGTGTTTATTTTGTCTTAACGATACACCGTACATAATTCTTATTATTTCATTCAGTTGAGTGTTTCATTGTTGAATATATGAATTTTGAACATTTGGTGAATACATAAACTTTGAACAAGACTAGTCTATTCACAGCGCTTGCAGACATTAAGAAGACGCCAAAGCGTTGCTACGGCGTTCCCACCGCGCTCTCTCCAGCGCGTCGTCCAGACGCCGAGCAACGTCGATGTTATTGAATATGGTCAAAATAATCGCGGCGACATGGGGTTCTAGGCTTTGTCACAGCGCCCAAAGTTGCTGGCGACAGCACAGCACGCACCTCAGCGTTCTGCATATATCTTGGACGCCGTGAGTGCGCCGCGCGAAGGCCGATCTGCTGTCACTGGGGTTTAATAGTTCGGGGACATAGGAACTATTTCATTAGCGATAGTTATTACGTGAGCCCGCGATAGTTATTACGTGCGCGGGCGATAGTTATTACGTGCGGACGCGATATTATAACGTGCGCACGCGATAGATATTACGTGCGCAGGCGATAGTATTTCGTATGTTCGCGATAGAGTTAGGAGCGCACGCGATAGCTATTATGTGCGAACGAGATAGCTATTACGTGCGCACGCGATAGCTATTACGTGTGCACGCGAGAGTGATTACTTGCTTACCCGATAGCTATTACACGCGCACGCGATAGCTGACCAATGAGAATAGGTTTCTGATGATTGGTCAAATATTACTAAAGCATGGGAAGTATTTATAAAATGATTGCTGATCACATAGGTTACGATTTTATAAACACCAAATATTTTTTTAATAATTATAAAGAATTGTCCGTGGGACACTTCGTGGGACGGAAAATCATTTGCAGTAGTAAAATCGTTATGAATGAAATATAAATGCAGAAGAAATTCCACTTATGTCAACGGTATTGTTGTTGCGTACATTGTAGGTGTGAGTTCAAGTCCGACTGCAGCCGTGTGTCGAAAAACGTATCTTGTGTTTATTTTTTCTTAACGATACACAAAACATTATTTTTGAATACGTGTCTATATTTGATGTACCCCTTAAACCTACTTAAGACATGCAATCCATTAAATCTTAACCCTATTAACAGCTTTACAATCATTATGATTAAACGTAATAGATAGAATTGGGAATACCTGGCATTCAGTGATTGACCTTCATTTATAAACTAAACAGGCTGCATCGTTTTATGCGCACGCGTTGATGTCACACAACTGTACAAGATTTTTATACATTTCTATCAATTAATGTACAATCTGAAATAAATCTGTAACAACTCGTACATATTTGTTAGTGTATTTATTCATGATAATTTCCGGATATATTATATAATTGTATATATTAATCAGTAGAATGCAATCATTGTCAAATAAAATCAGTTTGTAATTCAATTCTATACGCAAATTAGTGGTAGTCTAATAATGTATAAGTGTGACAACTGTCAAGTTTGGTCACTAGCAGTGGATTGCTCACAGCAAAGAAAGTGACACAAAATGCAAGATAAACAGACTGAGTCATGTCCTGGCAAATATTTTAGTTGGTATGGAGTTTATACAAACAGTTCTGATAGTCTATTGGTCAGTGGCACATTAGCAGTACACAAACAACATAGTCACGTAATAAAGCTTATTATCATGTAGAGAAACACATTTTCTGACAAAATTAACATAGAGATTAAAGAAACAATGGTCTCCAGAATATCTTCATAACTTGCTATTTTTGCTTTTTTATAAATGTTTCTATCGGAAATAATTGTATTGTATCAAATCCGAAAGCATAACATTTAAATGTATGACATCGTTTAGCATTCTCTACATCTATAATTCCAACCATTTTGCTTTGCTACATTTTGTTGATTATCTTGAAAAAGGCAGAATAGCCGAAACATCAATATATATTCAACTAAAACTGTGTGAGTTTTTTTATGAAATATTTATTTAATTACTGTGGAATCACTTGAATTCGAGGAACACAAATTTCGCGCAATACGTTTGAAAATTTGAAAACTAGTCCAAGAAGTTAGAACCTCAAGACAAGAGATTTTTAATTCAAAAAAGCAATTAGACCAAGTTCATCTAAGATATTTGATTCCATTTGAACAGGTCACTATATTCTATACAAAATGATGATAACAGTACACTGTAGTTGCTAAAAACCAACTGGGCAAAAAACAGCAATTAAATTGAACAGTCGTCAAACACAAAGTACTCCAAGAAGGCACTGATCAGAAACGGAACATATTTTTTTGTGCACACACTTGCTAATGAAGCTTCTCATAGTTTCTTTTTAATCGGGCCAGTAGTATTTGTACAATATATTCATTTCACATAATTTCAGCAAAGTCCAGGAAATAATTTTAAATTATATATTCACTACAGCAGTCATCCAAGCCTCACCATTGAAAAGAAGCAGTGATATGTAGCACTTTAGTACAGCATTCAGTACAGCGACGAGTGTTTGATGACACTGACATAAGGCAACAACATATTTTGTTTTTGTTTTGTTTTTTCAGCCATAATACGGTTTTGTATAAACTGTTTAATCATCGTCCATGATCTCTATTGTAACTCTACATGTTGACGTAAAAGCTCTGCACACTGGTGTTTTCCAGAAAGTTCGGTAGAAGTAGGTATCGAAAACAACACAATAGTCTTTTCCCCTTCAGTCCATGGTCTTCTGTCACTGGAGACTTAAAATAAAACATACATGATTAGAAACTTATTCCACTTCGTGAAAATGCTGTACCTTACTGGCACTCACATTTTATAATGGATTTTTATGACCTAAAAGAAACTGAATATTGAAAATATGAGGGCTAGAAAACTTCATTTATGCTTCGAATCATAAGTCTCAGTATTGTGTTAGTAGACAAAAAGAGTTGCCTCTACTGTGCAAAAGCTTGATGTGCAGATGAACGATGAATACAAAATACGCAGATAAGCTCAAAGACCCCTTAAGGCTACCCCAGTGTGGATCCAACTTGTGACTGCTATACTGACAAACTGGCATACTTCTTACTGTATTATCCGGATGAATCCTATGAAAATAGTTTTCAACAGATTACACAACAAAGAATACCTTGCTCAATGTCGCTTTGGACCTCCATTATATTCTAGTTCAGGTTCTTGCTCATCTGGTGCAACATCACAGTCATCGTCAATGTGGTCATCAGTACTCTGTAAATAAAAAAGTAATATCCAATCTTACTGACACCAAACGAGGACAGTGTAAACTAATACTGAGGACAGTGTAACCTTCAAAGGGGGACATGCAAAAACACAATGACATTATTTACATTATGTGCATAATTATTTTCAGAATTAAAACAGAATTAAAATTCCATTCTTCCAATGACCCTAAAGTTAATTTAGGGCAAAAAAACTAAGCAACCCACCAGTACTTTTGGTTTCAAGTAATCATTCCTATGTGTAACAGTAGCCAGCGCTCAGAAAAATGGTGTTTGAAGTCCAAAGGCAAATAAAATTAATAATATTAATGAATAATTTTACTGCGGCTTTTCTTGGTTACAATCATTGTTGTAGGTAGAAATATGAAGTCCTTCTTTATTTGGATCCAACTTGTGAATGCTAGGTTTATAGACCGACTCTTAATTAACTGAACTAGCCGGAGATATAGGTAAACCTTTTTTTCAACAGGTTTCACACCAAAGAATACCTTGCTCCAAGTTGCTTTGAACCACCATATGTATCAGTTCAGGTTCTAGGCCATCTGGTTCAACATCACAGTCATCGACACTGCAGTCATCAAGACCTGTGTAAAATAAAGTAATATCTAATCTAACCGAGACCAAGTGAGGACAGTGTAAACGCACACTGAGGACAGTGTAACCTTCAAATGGGGACGTGCAAAAATACAGTGATATATATACAGCATTTTGCATGTAGATTTAATGTCTAATTGTTTGTGCACCATCCTGCTTAATTTCTGTGAATAACTGGCACATATGACAGACAAAAACTTTGCTGAGACCCACCCTTAAGACAATTTCAATCCCTTAGCCAACACTACACATTGAGTCACTGCCATATTAATTCCTTGGAAGCCAATGACCTTGTAAACATAAGAAAACAATTTTATTAAGCATTCCACATTGTTTACAGAGACTTGTTTACATAGCAAAATGACAATTATCAAATAAATATGTCACAGATTCTAATAGACATATGTCCATAAGACACGGATGCCCCCACATTCCACTTTTGTCTGAAAACTCCCATATCGAAAAAAAGTTAATATGTTTGTAAAGTTTCATTGCTATAGCAGCAAAACTATTTGAGTTAAGTGCGATACAAGTTAAAATAGACATTTCTTTTGCCAAAAAAAATCCATAAATCCAGGTATGTCAAAAACATCCAAACCAAAATATGGAGGTGCGCAATTGCACATGCTGGTTAATATGTGTGTAAGGTTTCATATCTCTTGCAGTAATAACTAATACTTTTTGAGTTATGCACGACACAAAAATCTGACGGATGGACAAGGGCAAATATAAATGCCCTCCCCCCTCTGAAAGTGCGGGCATAAAAAGGAATGTATACATTAAATTTATATAAGAACACGCGAAATAACACTCATGACCTGCCTGGAAAAAATATTTTGTTTATTAAAAATCATCAATCAGAATAAACTAGAACTGTCATTGTCTTGTCTGAAATACCCCCCGAATGCCGCTTAGTCAGGGGACTTTGCTGCTTTGGTTTGATATTCGTTTAATTATAACATATACATCTGATAGTTTTTATATATATTATCCAGACAAAATTCAAATATATAAATTAACAAAGGGCAATGACTTTATAAAAATTGAAGCGAGAGTTACTGCACTTGTTTACTTCACTTCCCCTCAATGAGATCTATCTACCAATTAAATTTAAAGTTGATAGCTCTTTTAGATATCGAGTTATTCTCCGGACTAAATTCATATATACAAATTAACAACGGACAATAACTCTAAAAATATGGAACACGAGTTATGGCTCCATGTTGCTTTGAACCACCATATGTACGATCAATGCCGACATCAGTCGACATCGGGAGTTTATTACGGATACACTACCTTAAGTTCATTCAAACATAATAATTACACAGATTGATTACTGGTAAACCTACCCAAAACTTCCGATAACATCAAGTGTGATATTCAAGGAGACCTGCGATAAACACTAATAATTTTAACACTCCTTTTATTTATACTGTTAACAGCATTGTTATTTCAAACAATCTTTTGAATTGTAATGCATTTTTAATCAATTAAAAACTTAAGTATTTGGAGGGTGCCTTGTTTGTTGACATCCCTTATGTGTAAACCTTTACAAAAAATGTATAATACTAACCAATTGGCTTATAATGTCTGATATGAACTGGGGTTAAATGAAATATGCTTACTTTTTATATAATTTGTCATATAATCACCATTCCATTAGTCAGTTTGTTGAAACAAACACAATATGCAGAATATGCTGAAACAAACACAATATGCAGAATATGCAATAAAGCTGATCATATACCAATCCACTGACATATAAATCAAAACCATGTTTGTTACTTGCCAATTTTGACCAAGAATCTGAGAGTTGTTCTTTCTTGTCAAGTTAACTTGAACTTGAAGACTTTTTATTCCGAGATACACTTTCACTTGTGCTATTTACACTCATTGTTTATACATAAAAAAACAACATTTGCCACGGTTGTTGAGTACACACATGTGATAAATCCATAAATATCATACGATGTTCTTCATTATTTTTATTGTTATTTGCAATAATCACTGAAATTTGTAATGCCATTTTCATATTGTCCGCCATGTTGGAATATTGACATCACAACACTGATGTCTTGATGAGTAATGTGTTTACCTGTATCTATTTTTAGATCTGTTGCAAGAACATGGGCTATTATTAGCGGCTGAAGGCTTTATAGACTTAAAACCATTTACAATTTTGTTTCAGCGATCGGCTAATTGTATTAAATCTTTAGAAAAGAATGAAATAAAAATAAATTTCCCGAAAGTAACTTTTATTTTATCCGATCTACATTTTGTATTCCCTAAATCCGGTCATGTACCGTACATGTATTACGATACACATCCATCAAATACGTTTTTGCCCATAAAATAAATAGCTCCTATAATTATTTTATCAATATCATCTCATTTTATAATTGGTTTTGACCATGCAAACACAGTACTTGTCAGGTGTCCAGATTTAAGTACTGTCCGGGTTTATGCCCCGTATTTTGGAGAAAGACTTCAATGCATAAGCGAAAGAACTCACAAAATTATACCGCTATATTTAACACCATAATTATAATTGTCAATTTCAAAAATCTTACCATGTTATTTGTAAATTTGTAGTTTATTCCCACTTTCGACTCTAACAATGGCGACCGGCTCCCAAACTGAACGAAACGATGACGTAACTAGATGACGTAACAGGAGTGCGCATGCGCAATGTCATCGTGTGTATAAAACCGAATCTGCGAAAAATGGTCGAAATGTAAAATGATGATACACA
This sequence comes from Congeria kusceri, assembly GCA_027627225.1. Taxonomy (NCBI): domain Eukaryota; kingdom Metazoa; phylum Mollusca; class Bivalvia; order Myida; family Dreissenidae; genus Congeria; species Congeria kusceri. The sequence goes on from CM051028.1 coordinate 79,043,240, forward strand.
CGCCGAAAAATGCTAGGAATCGGACGACAAGTGGGACTCTTCGATTTGACAAGTTTTTTACATGTTTTGTGAAAAAATAATTATTTTGAAGCATATTTACTCTGTTGACAAGTGAGGACGTCCTCACTTGGTCAACGAGTCCTCATTCGTTGCTGTGTATCCTGATGGATGTCCTCATTTTACCGTGCATACAAGAGCACTCACACACACACATACACACACACACACACACACACACACACACACACACACACACACACACACACACACACACACACACACACACAAATGTGTATTTTCTATCATTTCAGGCTGGATGAAGACCGAGTTGTTATTGGAGCAGCTGTTCGAGTTGGAAGAAGAGAACGCTGCCAACGAACACGATCACGATGAATACAAACTCCGCTCGTTGACCACAAGTGGACCTTGGACGTAGAATGTTAACATACGGAGTATGGTTCCACTTAATTATGCCCCCGTTCGAAGAAGTGGCGGTATATTGCTTTGCACCTGTCCGTCGGTCGGTCGGTCGGTTGGATGGTCGGTCTATCTATAGACCATTTCGTTTCCGCACGATATCTAGAGAACGCTTTGACTTACAATCATTTAGTTGGTATACTGGTTACTTGGAAGGAAAGGAGAATCGTTTGATTTTGAGGTCAACAGGTCAAAGGTCAAGGTCACAGGGGCTTGTAACATGAAATTCGTTTCCGCACGATATCTAGAGAACGCTTTGACCTACGATCATTTAAGTTGGTATGCTGGTTACTTGGGAGGAAAGAAAGAAGCCTGTTAATGTTGAGGTCAACATGTCAAAGGTCAAGGTGACAAAGGCTTGTAACATGAAAACTGTGTTCTCTGTAGACCATTTCGTTTCCGCATGATATGTAGAATACGCTTTGACCTACTATCATACAAGTTGGTATGCTGGTTACTCGGGAGGAAAGGAAGACGCCTGTCAATTTTGAGGTCAACAGGTCAAAGGTCAAGGTCACAGGGGCTTGTAACATGAAAACTGTTTTCTCCGTAGACCATTTGGTTTCTGCAGGATATCTAGAGAACGCTTTGACCTACGATCATCCAAGTTAGTATGCTGGTTACTCGGGAGGAAAGGAAGAAGCCTATCGAATTTTAGGTCAACCAGTCAGAGGTCAAGGTCACAGGGGCTTGTAACAAGAAAACCGTTTCCACACAATATCTAGAGAACGCTTTAACCTAGGATCATATAAATTTGTATGCTGATTAGTCGTGAGGGAAGGAAGACCCCTGTCGATTTTGAAATCAAGAGATCAAAGGTCAAGGTCACAGGGGCTTGTAAAAGAACACATTTCCACTTAATAACTGTTGAACCATTGGTACATGGCCCTCAAACTATATAGGTACAATGGTCAGTTTAAGTAGATGACCTATTACATAGTGATAATTACTGAATACGGTCGAGTCGTCAAATTTGATAGGAAGAATGCTCTTGCAGAGAAGACAACTCCTATCAAGGGAATGGTTAACATGTCTCAGCTTAGATTTTTTTCGAAACAGTACACTTTCGTGATAAACAAAGGCTGCAAGTCGGGGGTTATACATGTTTTACAAACATCTCTTGTTTAATTATTGAGTGAATACAAAACAAATAGTCAGGACACTACTTAACTATAAGATAACAATTCTATTCATTGGACTTTAAAATGTCGAATGAATTAATTATTACATAACTGAGTGTATTCAGTGAATATAACGCATATATTTATCTGAATTTAAAACTGATAATTTCTAAATTCAATTCCTTGGTCGGAATGTTTCACCTTATGGGACTGTATTAATTTAAAATAAAGCATTTAGCTGTACACACACTTTACAGATCTAACATTGGGACGCATGCAGTTTGTACATTCAATACTGTGTTCTGCAATATTAAATGTAGTTCCACCAAAGTCGGCTGTATTAAGCGAATATAACGCCTATTGCCATGCAAGCATTTAATTTATCCCAATTAAAGGAGTGTAATTTGTAGTCATTTTCTTGGTCTTACATATAAGAATGATGAGAGAAACCCATATTAACGAATTATTAACATCCGCTGGTCCTTTATTTGAGGCAAGTGACCAAATGCCTATACAATACAAGGACAATACGTACAACACAACATACAACACAAACATGATTAAAACTGGGGTCACCGCATTGGAACGGTTAATGCAAAGCATTAAAGTTTACACCGGTTTAATGGCATGCCGAACCTCACACTCTACTATCCAAATTGAATCGATATACATTTAAAGCTGTTTACCCAACGAGAATATATAAATTGTTTAAGGTTGAAAGAAATTCTCTATCAGAAACTAACAGGCAGGTGTTTCTAAGTATAAACAAATTATACTCCTTTGATAGGTAAGTGTCAAATATAGTTTATTTCCACATAATTACGATGTTTAATTGAATATATAGCCGTTCTGTTCAAAAGGATGTAAATGTTTGTAAATGACTTTCAAAGTCTGTTATGTTCACAATGAAATAGATGATTTCACTGGTAACATACTAGTACAGATGCTACTAACTGTATGAATGCATGTTCATTAGAAAACATACCGGTATTTCTATATGTGTGATGACTTGTCATTTCTGGTTGTCACACTTGCTGATGTGTGTTTGATGAACGTATTTAGCTTTTTACATCACATGGTATATTGATCATTAAATATACTTTTATTTCTTATGAAATGTAAATATGTAACTGTATATAAGGCCATCTCATGATTGATATAATTGAACCTTGTAAATATTGTATATTCACATGCAGATAGTTATATGGTATGTTTACATTTTGTTGATAATGAGGGGCAAAACAATTTACTGAAATTTTATAGGGGGAATCGTAATTTGTTTTTAAATTGTAAACACGCTGCAATCGTATTTATAAATCGTCTGATTTACCTACATGTATATCGATTCGCCCATGTTAATAACGGTTCTCACATTTACCGCATTGTTATCGCCTGTATAGATCTTGCCTTTTCAATATTTCTGAAGACTGATCTAGTTTATGGATACGACCTCTGGTCATCATGAAGTATCATCATTTAAACACTATTATACAAGATCTTAAAACTCGCTTGGTTTAACTACTAGTAATGCGCTAAATTAATTATCAGATGTCTTGTACTGGTATGTATCACAACGTCTGTTATTCCGTTATTATATCTTGTTTACATTGACATACTTTGGTATTTTCTTTAAATTGAAATACTGATGGAAGATATACTATTTTGCATAAAGTAGTTACGCTATAATGTAAGTGAGCATTGTTTCGAACTCACAGATTTCTATTGTGCCACTATAATAATAATTAAACAATTATTCTAACTTATATATATATATATGTGGGATATCACTGGTAACGATAACAAGATTTTTTTATTGACGCAATTTCAAGGTTTAATATTGTTTTATAGCAACACACACACATGGATAAATGGAAGATGATAGCCAAACTCAATATAAATTCTTTTAGGGGTGTAAATATAATAGAGGTTTTTTTTCCACCGCAACCAATATGTTACTGCTATATTACATAAAGATGTTTTTCAGTTTGTATAAATATAAACAAAGCGAAACTCCAGCTGCGACAGCAGGAGAGAACTCTTATTAGCAGCCCGAGGTCTTTTATTTATGGCAAGTGACCAATTGCCAAAAACAATACACAGGACATCACAAAAACACATAACAAACACAAAACGCACATGATTAAAACTGGGGTCACCGCCTTGGAAAGGTCAATGCAAAGCATTGGAGGTTTAAACCGGTTTATGTGCGCACGAACCTCACACTTGGCCCAGAATTATTCACAAAACATGTAAGTGTAAATAAAAATTAACCTCATAGCATTGTAATTCAAATTAAACAGCAATAAAAGAGAATATTATTCAATTTAATTACCATTTAATTACTCAATGGCTAGATAAATAAATAAATAAATAAATATAGTTTTGTTAATGTAATGTAAAATGTTAATTTATAAGCATTGATAGTATTTTATATTTATATAATTTGCAAGAAATATGTTGTTTGATTGTTGTTACATATAATATTGTTGGTAACCGTTAGACACTATAATAAGTATTAATTTTATTACATTTTACTGTATAAACATTAATTTTTAATATTTTGAAATGAAAACAAATGAGATTAATGTCTGTCAAACTTTTACATGTACACGTGTTCTGCAATATGGCACGTTTATCGTTTATACAATTTTACAAGGAGATATTATGTGTATACATATTTAATTATATTCCATTTTATATCACCTTTTGTAATATTCATTTTTATATCATACATTGACCTCGTTCTTTGATCTAAATAAAACGCACAAAACGCCGAAATATGTCTTTGTTGTTTTTTTAAGTAATTGTCTACATAAAAACTCTGCCTTGCACATATGAGAGAAATGTATTCCAATAAAGAACAATTTTAGCAATATAAACATTCAAGTTGACATTTTAACATGCGTATATTGTGTATATCATAATATATATTATTACTCTGGCTTTTGTATGTAGCTATACTTGGTATGCATTGTACGATCCTATTTCCCTACATCACACTTCACACGTTTAATGAGCATGATCATATTCCTCTCGACTCCGTGTAAATAAAACGGTCTCCTTCTGTACAATTAACACACTGGGCATCACATTTTTGTGAGGTTTGTGACAGATTCCGACATTGTAGTTAGCTAAGGAAACACATTCGTCAAAGTTCAAAAGTATTATGTATGAATCTCATTTCTCGTGTTATTATGCCCCCCCCCCCACCCCCACCCATTGAAAATGGCGGAGTCGGCGAAGTCGACCACTTCATGAAACTGTTTGTGGGCATAATATCTAGGTCAAGCTCGATAATCAGCCAAATAGCCCCAGGAATGTTTGAGTTATGCCCCTTGAATGATCTTAAATTGGCCTTTTTGACCGCTTTGGTTCTCTTAGTCAAACAGTTCATAGCCGATCTTCACCAAACAAGGTGAAAATCTTTGTAGGCCTATTATCTCGGTTAAGTTCGATAATCAACCAAATCGTGCCAGTAACTGTGGAGTTATGGTCCTTGATTTTCTAAAATTATCCTTTTAGCTATTTTAACTTAAGGGGGGCATAACTGTTTTACAAAAAGCTCTCGTTGCAAAATGGTCTCGCAATTGGATTCACTTCACGGCGTTTGCTACTTGGTTCATTTCCATAAAAAGTATCAATAAAAAGGCTTATGTTTGTGAAAGGTAGAACCTTAAATATGCTACCATAGGTAGAATGGGGTATTCAGTGTCCGTCCGTCCGCCCGTCCTTCTTTCCCTCTCTTGGCAGAATAACTCGACATAAATCGAGGGTTAAAAACCAGAAGAAACTAACTGCCATTGAAATCAATAGCAGTTAGTACCTTCTGGTTTTCAACCCTCGAAATGAAGCTGTATTTGAGCATAATGATGGGTGTTAAGAGGACATTAGGGGTAAAACAGACGCCTAAGATATATCTTCATAATATTTTATAATATTGATCATTTTTTGCATTGTCGTTTGTTCAATTCTTTGAGAGGATCAACGACTATACTATTGAATGATTTCAATACAATAATTATGTTTATTAACGGCTCTATATCTGTATTTCGTTTTAATTTCGTCTTATAACGTTAGCATACTGTGCAGATTTATCTCACATTTTAAAATGTGACTATTATGATAACATCCTGAGAGTAATCTACAAATGATGTCCTATTAACAAGATGTAGTAAACCTATTTCTATTGATCATATCCAAACTAAACCCACTTTAAGCGGGAAAGCCTTTTGTACTTTTTTTTTTTTTTTTTTTTTTTTTTTTTTTGTGTGTGTGTACTTTTTGGTAAATTTTGTATACAAGTAATACGGGTTGTTTTCAGTATGCCATACCTGTTTCTATACCAATCTTATCAATGTTAACACTTCATTCCACTTGCTTATTTTTGTTATTAAACGATTTTGAGTAATAATCTATCTTTAAGTCATTTTACGTATTGTAAAATCTTGATTGTATAAAAACACTTCACTAAAGAAGGATCTTAAACAACTATGATTTAATTGTTAAACCAAAAATAATGCATTGGGGATCTTGTGCTAAGCACCAATGTTTCTTTCTTCTGTAATGTTAACATGGATGACCAAATAGAGCCGAAAAAAATTCTCAACAATGATCATTTACCATCATCTTTATGTATGTTAATATCCCTATCAATGGATGTTGTACTAGAAAGCAAATTTATATCATGTATCATTGAATGCGATAGGCTATCATCATACAGCGACACTGAGTTGATAGGATGTATTGGTGAAGTATATATAGGTAATCTGATTAAGTTTGTATATAATAATACATAGTTTAATGTGTACGCACAGTCAACTATTGATACATTTATAAATGTGCAAAATGTGTTACGATCAAGATAAAGCTTATGGATTCAATACTATCATGGAACATATTATTGATATTTAAATACTTGTTATGAATGGCATATTATACCTGTGACAACGCGTGGCGAAGTTTATCTGTATTTGTTATTTATATATGATAAATAATAAAAAGATGCGTTACATTTTACAATTAAGTGTATTATTCAAGTTATAATAATTTAATTTAAAGCAAACCGGTTATAAATAATCTGTAAAAAAATTAGTGCCAATACAGTGATATATTAAAATGGAAATCACAAAAGCAGTCATAAATGACACCGGAAAGAATAAGGAGTCTCAAAATGAATCGGAACCATTACTTCCAAGTTTTCAAGGCGTCACGCCAGGACCAGCTTCGAAGATTCGCTGGTATGTGCTAGCCATGGTTTCCATGGCAAATATCGTCAACAACTTTCTGTGGTCCACATGGGGTCCCATATCGCAGTCAACACAGCTAGCGTACGGATGGAGTGAGGGGACACTGTTCTGGGTCACAAATGTTGGAAACATCACGGGGTTTGTTTTCGCCCTGCTCGGAGCTTACTTGGTTGACATAAAAGGTATACGTTTACCATGTAATCATACAAAAACTGTGCAATATATTGTATATTTCAAGTAATTGGTTTTACGCAGAACCCAATGTTATATTAGCAAACATACACAGACAAGAGAATTTTAAACATACACTGTATGCCTTGACATTTTAATGATTTTTTTTTATAAACGATCATTTAACTGCTTCACGAGTACAGATAATACAAAATACGTAAGTGTTTGACAGCCATGCGAATGAAAGATATATGGAGCTTTTTAAGATTGAGAGCTTTTTCAATACTTAACATTTCTTATGGACGATACACCAGCTATAAGCAATGCTTTAAACAAGATATGTGCTAAATATGGTAAATGTATTCCATGTATTCGAATGTCGATGCTGTTCACCACCGGGGCGTTGTTCCTTGCTGCAGCCACACGGGTCGTCACAATGCAGCATTCATGGGCAACCGCGTAAGAAAGACCAAAGTTATACAGTGTATATATGCCAAAACCTATTCATGTGGGTCATTAAAAGTAATTGTCTGTATTAATTACATGTCTGAACACGTTAAGCTGTTTATGTTAACAGTAGTGTCATAACCTTGCACCTGTTAGTTTTAAGTACTGTCTAGACTTTACGAACACAATGTTAATCGCTTGAAAAAAAAAATATATATAATATTTTTTTAATATCAAACCTTCGGACGGATCGTATATGGTTGTACTGTTAAAATCAATTACAGAACAAATCTATAACATGGACCGCGTTGTAATTAAGTAGATCTATATTGTGAGAGATATTACTGAGAAAAGGAAATATGTTAATTACATTGAAGTACATGTATACGAAGTTATTTAGTATAATCTTTTTCAGACTGCTTGCTATTGGACAAGGTATCAACGGACTCGCTACCAGCGTAACCGTGACAATCCCGCCGGCGGTGTCCAACACGTGGTTCGGTCTGTCGGAGAGAACGACAGCCACCGCCGTATCATGTCTGTCCGCAACCGTCGGCGCCGGGGCGGCCTTTCTTCTTGGTGTGTTATAAAAGTATTTATAGTGCCTGTTGTTCAAGGTATTCTATTTCAGTTACATCATCCTTTCATGTGTATGTATCTTTATAATTTCTAAAAATCTACATGTAACATTAATGACATTTTAGTTGTGTCTACTCGTATTTATGGATTTATCTGTTTCTCGCCCGTGTTTTAATTTAAATTGTATGCATGTTTTTTTTCAGGTCCTTTGACAGTTGACATGCCAAAGATGTGAGCCGATGCATTTATTCGATGATTTTAACTTAGTTTTTATCTGATCTTATAATTATCTAGGAAGCATGTTTTACCGTAGCAGTTTCCCTTTGCTTGCTGTGTCTTTGGTAAGTGTCTTTCCTCCATGACGCATAATATTCATATTATACATGCACATACTTTAATAAAAAAAACACTATTGTATGTAAGGTATTGTAAGGTTTGATAAGCAATTTTAAGTTGATAAAATCAATGAGGATTCCGTCGGTTTACCAGCCCTCATATTGCCATTAATCTTGTTTCAGGAACGGTTCTAACATTATTGCTAATCAGACAGGTAAGAAAACTATCACCAAATTAATTAATATTCCTTTCTAAATGGTTCTGGACAGTATTGGATCATAAGTAAAACAACGATGAAATTTGTTCTTTGTGTATAGAAAACTCTGCACGTGTCATATTAATGTACGACAGTGGCGCTATTGATTCATAGAAGATTACCATTTTTTATGACGAGTCGACGTTTGAAATTTTAGGAAATTATCACATGCCAATAAGTATTTGACAATGCCGTTCAGATGGAATTTAAACACCTCCAATAATTGAAACCTCTTTTTAGTAAATTGTCATATCGTGATACTTCTATTAGTTTTGATCATCTATATAAAATACTAACTTAGCATAGTACCGTCCATAGAAGATGAATATGAAACATTTATGCAGTGTCATCCTAATTACGTGGGTCTTATTAACGATTGTGGCACAAGCGCGTTAATAAATTATGTTATCTCACCACTGAGTTGGATAAAACACAATTTGCAATGTGCTCTTTGCAAACAAAGTAATTAAAATACCGATTTATGTTGCTATTTCATGTATATGTTATGTTATTGTACCTGACCATACTGATCTGTATCGCCTGGAAGCTGCTGATAATTTCGTGGGCTCTGATTGGCTGGCCTACTTTGGTTGAGAAAGAGTGTTTACAGCATCAATTTAGTTTCACTTTGTTTGTGCTGGAGCCTGTGCTGATTAAAGGACGAAAATCTTGGTGAAAACTGGTGTTTTTTTTAATTTTATTAATATAAATACACAATCCTTATCATAATTTTAAAGGTAACAATATAGGCCTGACGAAATCTAAACACTTTGTTAATTGTCTTTGTGCAGGTTTAACTTTAGGCTTCATGAATCTATAAATATTTCTATTGTGTTAGTTATTGTTCTTTAATATTAAATAAATGATACAATTGCACGCAGCGATTCTTGGGTAGGAATGCTAACTTAAAGTTAAAAGTTTGAAAATGTCAGTCAAATTTAGGGAAGGTGGATTGTTTATGTATTTTTCTTTTACCGAAAATAGCAAAATTCCAGTGAGAAATAAACAGAAGGGAGAAAATCATACATGTCCAATTATCCTTGGAAAACTGTTCTAAATATACGATTTTTTAGAACGAAACTTCATGAATTTAATTCCAAAATAGTTGTAGGGTAGTGAATAATTTGTGTATTTAATGTCGTTAATTTGTGATTTAAATGACCAAGTCACTTACTGGTTGACATTTAATAGGATTTTCTTTTCAGATACTGCAAACATATACAATTCACTTAACAGTTATAGTAATTCGGACAATGTTTTCGGATGCACGAGCGAAAATTCCATTAGTTTTTAAACGGCCACGAAATTATGGTAACGCACGAAAATATGATAAATAATGCCAAACTAACCATCGAAACTAGTGACTACGTGATCTTTACCTCTTTAATTCGTCAAATGTCAAACCAAAACTATAAGTGTTTTTGCTGTTATGTTGTAGACAAGGCGGCAATTCAGCACCAACTGCGCCATTTAAACTATGGATGTAAGTAGGCACATGTCCATTTATCTGCAGGTTTGAAAATTGTAAAAAGTAAAACAAAAGCTTACACACCTTATTACAATTACTATAAAACTGACATTTCAGCTCAAAACCAATCTTTATGTTGACATTTTTCTTGGGCATACCCCTGACTCTATAAAGTAGTTCTTTCTGTTTGTCATACATGTTACAAGTTATAATCGCAGTTAGTGTAATTCATATTTGCAAACACACGCTTTTACAATACTGCATAGTGGTATGTTCAGTATCCATCCAGATCCAATACAGACAAAACCGTAATCGAGAAGTCTTAATTCATGTATAAATTAACGTAGGCGGATTGTCTACAAAATTCACGTACGACTTATTTATTCTGAGATTATTCATCATTAATGTCACTAAGAAATATGAAATGAAATTTTCTTGACAAGTATATATAATATGAATTATGTTGCTGAAACAAGAAGAACATATAATTCAACATTAATACACTTCAGGACATGGTGCGTAATAATATGACGTCATCAAACATTGATGTATTTCAGCGTGTGGAGTAGCGGCTTTTCTGCTGTTGTGTACACTGGTTTACCTCCCTAGCAAACCACAGAAGGCTCCGAGCAAAACGGCACATTTGAAACGGTTCGGTTTTACAGCAGGAATTTGTCACATTTGCAGGTACATGATAAATATAACGTTTGTCTTGAATGCCACCTGTTATATTCTGGCAAATTTGATACATATATATACCAGTACAAAGGTACATATACCAATAACAAACCGAAAATATTATGTAATACATACATTACATTGTTTGCTGAAAGAATAAAAAAAATCTGTTTGCGACTGAAATTCTGTAACGGAACATTCATGAAATTAAAATGGAAATACAAAACTTTATCTTTCATAATAATTATCATTCAAAGATGCATGTATTGCAATATATGAATATGGATGTTTCATGTATATTAACGTTCATCTGTATTGAAAATCAATCATACCATTGACAACGTAATTAACTAGACTTGTTTGTGCCATTTTAAAGATCGTTGAATGTTCATAATTACATTTCGAATAATTCGTATGTTGCGTGACAAAGAAAAAACCTTAATTATTCAGCTATTTCAGACAATCCCAGGTAAAACCAATGGTTTAAGAATAGGGAATTTGTTATTAAGCGAACGACTGCGAGTCAAACCACGATAATTAGGTGCACGTACATTTTCTTAGCCTTTTGCATGGGATTGTCTATAATTGTATTCCTTATTAATATCTCTAGTATGCCATTTTAGACAATAGTAACGAAAGTATCATTAATGTTAAATACAGTTTACCATTATATCTCAGTTTGCATATGTTTGTTCTCATTAATCGTATTTCTGAGATAGGAACACCTTAAAAACGAAATAATTATAGGACAATAGAAATCTGACTGTAAATTAAAAGAATGGAATGCATTAAACAAAAACCAAGTGGAAAAAGAAGAAACACGTGTCTGTTTGACATATGTATATATTATTTCATTATAGCACAATAACGAGTTGAGGAAATCTTTATAAACATATTGCAAAGTATGAGGGTCTATCCAAATGACATATTTTTATTAACTGTTGCTTATGTTTCATATTTTGTCCAGAGTTGCATTGCTTCCTGCGGCGTGTTCTTAGAAAAACGATTGTCACATGTGTGTTAAAATGATTATTATTTATCAATATACAGGAATGATTTAATTTATATCATACTTGTTTTTTACTTCAATATTGTGGTGGTGTTGATTTTATGACACTTGTCCACGAATTGTTTGATAGCCACTCGTATGTTTCCTTCCCCCAGGAAACCCTCGATATGGCTGATAGCGGTCATGTTTGCCTTACCGATCGGTTTCTTTGGTAACTGGCTCTCCTTCATGGACGTCATCCTCAACCAGTTTGGAATAGGGCAGGTTTGTTTGAGTGGGGTAGGGTGTGAATAACCCTGTTGAAAACATGCTTAATATCGTGTATGTGTTGACTGGTAGCTTCAAAGTATTGGAGTTCTCGTTAGTGCGTTTCTGTTTCTAAGTCAGTGAACTTGCGAACGCATCTATTAATTATCACATCGTTAGTCATCACAAAGTAAGTGTAAGTGCTATTCACAATTTTCAACCTCACACTGTATTTTTGGAAAACTGAAGTGCATACTAAGTTGTCGGAAATTAAGGTTAAGACACAGTGTATAGCCAAAGAAATAGAAATATCTGTAACCATATGAGCATTGCATATTAGGTCGAACAGTCTGTTCTGCTCAAATAAGTTATGCCTTTATCTTGTGTCACTTTGTGAATGTTTTATTGTTTCTTTTACTGACAAGACTTTTCAATATTAAATTCCGATTAGAGAAGCAGTATGGTTTTACCATCGAACCCTAGATAACTATCTGATGCGCGAAGCTAACGTTTCCCACCTTTGGTAAATGCTAACCACCTTTTGCACCTGCTCATTGTCATCCTCCATACAACAACAACTACAACAACAACATTTATTCAGCAATAAAGCTTATACAAGCTCATAGCCTAAATAATATGAATAAATATAAATATTTACAAGTAATGGCAGAAGTGGAACGTATAAATGTCAAATAAAATGGTTAAACACATTTTAAATTAAATTTGGAGAAACTAAATTGATCTAATAACGATTTGTAGAGACTAAGTTCATATAATAACGGCAAAACTAACGTTAATAATAAAATGGTTAAACACAATTTAAAAATTAAATTTGAGGAAAATGATTTCGTCTAATAACGACAAAAACTAACACATATTATACTTAATGAATTATTGTTTAATATGAAAAGTTTTTCAGTTTTAAAATGTGATTATTGTAACTAAAAGATTGTAATTAGTTTTGCATTTTTAATAGAATTTAACATATGATGTGATATAAGATACCTGCTTTAGTTCTTTTATATCTTAGTTAATATTAAGATATGAATCAGTTACAGGTTGTAAGACTATTATATCACAATACAATTAATACCGGTAAATATAATTATTTACTTGTGGATAAATATAATTACGTGCTAGATGTTAGTACATTTCATGCAATACATTTTACTAATTTTTACTTTAACAAATGCGAAAGAAATAGTTTAAACATTTTGTGAATAGTACACTTAACATTTACATATATAATACTACTGTTCTCAACATTTAAGTTTTAAAATCGTCACATTTTCTATTTGTAACAATGATATTTTTATTGACAAAAAGTCACGAGAACAAAGCTATAATTGGAGAGAAACAAACATCATTGCTCATATATTATTTAAATCCTAATAGGAGGAATTATTTAATGATTAAAAAATCAAACATGTTTGCGTGAAAAAAAAATCAGTAATTCCGTAGTTTATGACTAGGCTACTTAACATTTTACTGGTAAATGATGTATTAATTAAGTTCTAACTGGCGTCTTAAATGAGTTGCTTCATAAATGAACTTCGCTACACTTATTATTTCATTTTTATTTTCGCTGGACATCAATCTTTTAAACTTTGAAATTGTTGGCCACCTGCAAACATGTTTTTTTTAGGAGTTTTTTTCTAATGTGTGTATATATTGGACAGACTAACAAGAAATGATACTAATTTTCTATTGCTTTCATGTTGCAAAATTTACACTTACGATTTTCTCTTTCAATATTATGATATCGTCCTCTTTCTATTTCTAGATTATGTGATGATAACCGGAACCTACTTAAGGCGATTTTATATTTTGTTTCATTTACTCTGTCTAAATACGTTTCTAGTGTTAAGTTTTGTTTAAATAAGCAATAAGAAGATAGGCGTGGAGAATTGTTTACCTCGCTATGCCAGGTTTGTGTATAACTGTCATGCACTCTGAACTTAGGTCATTATTTTGTAGGCAGAAGTTGGATGGATTAGTTTCTATGGTAGCACAAGTGGAGTTATATGTGGTACTCTCCTAGGACGGTCAGTAGTTTCCGTTTCTTTAAAGTTTAAAACACACATTTATTCGTGTTTTTACGTTTTACTGTTTGTACTTTAAGCAATCGCATCTAAAATGTTTGTTTGATTTTCTTCACTTTAAACAATGTCGTTTTGTATTGCCACATGGTCTGTAAACACTCTAAAAGGGGCTTATCGACGGTATTTCGCATGCATAGAAACATTTATTCAAACAAGACAATTTCATATTTTTCTCGGACATATTTTTCAATTATTAACAATATATTGATGGGATCGTTAAGAAAAAACTATATGCAAAAACACAACAATAATTGAGGGAGACATGGTTCCAGTAGGTTCGAACTCACGCATACCGACTCGAGCGCTTCAATGAAAAACTTATTGTCGACTTACCGTCGATACATCCCTTTAAAACGTTTAATTCCCTAATAAGAATTTTTAGTATTTATGAGAATGTGTGTTGTCGATTGTTCATGTGTATATATGTATTACCGCGGTAGTCTTTCAGTTTGCACAAATCAAAAAATAAAGAAGCACAATATCGTAAAGAATGACTATAAAGACAATATGTGTTTGTAGGTTTGCAGATATTTTCAAAAAGAATATGAAATGGATCTTGATAGCTCTATACGTGCTGGTGGTAGCGGACTTTGTTTGGTTTACCGGCATGTGCGTTGGCTTCGTGCATTACTCAAAAGGTATTTGTGTTTGATAACAGATTTAAAACAGCAGTCCAGAAATATGTTAATAAAAATAAAATTTTCCAGAAATCGCTTCATATGGACATCTAACCGATCAAAATACAAAAAGCGCATTGAAATCGGTACAAAAATAACGTTTCGGTTTTTTTTATCGTATAGTTTCTGTATGCAATAGCTGTTGATTCCTCTGGAGTAATCTAGTATCTGTATGCGATAGCTGGTGATGCTTCTGAAGTAATATAGTTTCTGTATGCGATAGCTGGTGATGCCTCTGTAGTAATATAGTTTCTGTATGAGATAGCTGGTGATGCCTCTGAAGTAATATAGTTTCTGTATGCGATAGCTGGTGATGCCTCTGTAGTAATATATTTTCTGTATGCGATAGCTGGTGATGCCCCTGTAGTAATCTAGTATCTGTATGCGATAGCTGGTGATGCCTCTGTAGTAATATAGTTTCTGTATGAGATAGCTGGTGATGCCTCTGAAGTAATATAGTTTCTGTATGCGATAGCTGGTGATGCCTCTGAAGTAATATAGTTTCTGTATGCGATAGCTGGTGATGCCTCTGAAGTAATATAGTTTCTGTATGCGATAGCTGGTGATGCCTCTGTAGTAATATAGTTTCTGTATGCAATAGCTGGTGATGCCTCTGTAGTAATATAGTTTATGTATGCAATAGCTGGTGATGCCTCTGAAGTAATATAGTTTCTGTATGAGATAGCTGGTGATGCCTCTGAAGTAATATAGTTTATGTATGCGATAGCTGGTGATGCCTCTGTAGTAATATATTTTCTGTATGCGATAGCTGGTGATGCCCCTGTAGTAATATAGCTTCTGTGTGCGATAGCTGGTGATGCCTCTGAAGTAATATAGTTTCTGTATGCGATAGCTGGTGACGCCTCTGGAGTAAGCCTCTGGAGTAGATCAGCATGTACATTATTGTATATTCCGTTCGTACCAAGCGTTTTCGAACATAGACATTATAAAATGACTTTCGTAAATAAGAAACAGTTTTCAAACAAGTTTTCATTAGAACTATTGCAAATTTACTATGTAATGAATTATATTCTATGGACTGCGGGTTTAACAAAAGATATTGTTCAACATTTCAAACAGAATGAACCCAGACACGTGGTCGAATATTTAAGTTTCAATTCAAATTGCTCATTGATATATGTTCTACAGGATATGAAAACAATCAAAATACAAACAAAGATAGGTGAGTGTAAGTTCCGTTATTAAATAAAGTTAATTAAAAGGCAAAACACGCACAGACTTATTTTTAAAGGTCCGTGAAGTTGGCTATGAGATCTGACATCTACATTCAGCTCTGAATTCGATTATTGCATAGCTAGCTCTGAGATCTACATTCAGCTAAACAGATATATTACAAGTCAAGTGGGGACTAGTGTAGGTATGGCTCTGTATTCAGCTCTGAATTCAGCTCTGCATTTCAAGCCTATAAGTGGTAACTTATTTGCGCCAGAGCACAACATAGTATGAATAATTCAACAAGACAACACCGCATCGAATACAGACCTGGCTCTGTATTAAGCTCTGAATTCAGCTGCGCATTGAAAGCGTAGGATAGAGAACGCATTTGCACAATGTCACCGCTTGCTATTATAAAAACTATGTTATTAACACAAGCACGAATACAGAGCTGGCTCTGTATTCAGCTCTGAATTAAGCTCCGCATTGCACGCCTATGAGTGGTAACTTATTTGCGCCATATGACTACATAGTATTAATGAAACAATACGACAACACTTTGCCGTATCGATTACAGACCTGGCTCTGTATTCAGCTCTGAATTCAGCTCCGCATTGAAAGCCTCTGACATAAAACACTTTCTCCTAAAATCTACCTTCTGTTATAAAACAACAACAACCAAACCTAACACCGAATCGAATACAGACCTGGCTCTGTATTCAGCTCTGAATTCAGCTCCGCATGCATTGCAAGCCTATGATAGAGAACACATTCGCACAAAACTTATTTGCGACAGATCACAACTAGATGTTTATAAATCAACACACAAAAAATATCACCGTATCGAATACAGACCTGGTTATGTATTCAGCTCTGAATTCAGCTGCGCATTGAAAGCGTAGGATAGAGAACGCATTTGCACAGTGCCACCGCTTGCTATTATAAAATCTATGTTATTAAAACAATAACGAATACAGAGCTGGCTCTGTATTCAGCTCTGAATTCAGCTCCGCATAGCACGCCTATGAGTGGTAACTTATTTGCGCCAGATAACAACATAGTATTAATGAAACAACAAGACAACACGTACCGTATCGAATACAGACCTGGCTCTGTATTCAGCTCTGAATTCAGCTCCGCATTGAAAGCCTCTGATAGAAAACACTTTTTCCTAAAATCTACCCTCTGTTATAAAAAAACAACAACCAAAACTAACACCGAATCGAATACAGACCTGGCTCTGTAATCAGATCTGAATTCAGCTCCGCATTCATTGCAAGCCTTTGATAGAAAACACATTTGCACAAAACTTATTTGCGACAGATCACAACTATATGTTTATAAATAAACAAAAATGATCACCGTATCGAATACAGACCTGGCTTTGTATTCAGCTCTGAATTCAGCTGCGCATTGAAAGCGTAGGATAGAGAACGCATTTGCACAATACCACCGCTTGCTATTATAAAAACTATGTAATTAACACAAGAACGATTACAGAGCTGGATCAGTATTCAGCTCTGAATTGAAAGCCTGTTATAGACACAAATATGCGTTATACCACAAGTCTCTTTTTCAAAAGCTACCAAAAAAATAACACCGAAGCGAATACAGACCTGGCTTTGAGTTCAGCCCTCTATTCATCTCTGAATTGACAACCAATTATAGAAGCACATATGCGTCATATAACAAGTCGATGTTTCAAAGGGAACCCAAAATAACACCAAATCGAATTGAAAGTTTATTATTGAAACACATACACATGTGCGTTATACCACTAGTCGCTAATACAAAATGAACCCAACTCCGCAACGAATACAGATCCGGCTCTGAATTCAGCTCTGTATTCAGCTCTGCATTCTTAGCCTGTTATAGAAACACACATTCGTCATACCACTAGTTGCTGTGTCTTAAGGACCCCAAAATAAAACTGGATCGAATACAGAACTGGCTCTGAATTCATCTCTGTATTCAGCTCTGAATTGAAAGCTGTTATAGAAACAAATATGCGTCATATCACTAGTCGCTGTTTCAAATCCTAGAGGTAATTGCAGTGGTGATCCCAGTGATGATCCAAGCGAAGATCCAAAAGGTGATCGCAGTGATGATCCAAGTGTTGATCCTTGTTGTGATTTCAGTGATTCCAGTGGTGATCCCGGCGGTAATCTCATTGGTCATCATTGTGATAATCCCAGTGGTGATCCCAGTGGTGATCCCAGTGGTGATCCCAGTGGTGATCCCAGTGGTGATCCCAGTGGTGATTGCGTTTGTGATCCCAGGGGTGATCCCAGCGGTAAACCCAGCGATAATTCCATTGATGATCCAAGTAGTAATGCCAGTTTTTATCCCAGTGGTGATCCCAGTCATAATCCCACTGGTTATCCCAGTTGTTATTTCAGTGAGTCCAGTGGTGATCCGGCAGTGATCCCAGTAGTGATACCCCCAAATGATACCATTAGTGATTTCGGCAGTCATTCTATAAGTGATCCCTGTGATGATCCCAGTTTCATCCCAGTGGTGACCACGGTGTTGATCGCAGTGATGATCCCAGTGGTGATCCAAGCAATGATCCAAATGTTGATCCCAGTGATGATCCCAGTGGTTATCTCACTGATTATTACAGCAGTGATCCCAGTGGTGATCCCAGTGTTTATCCAAGTGTTGATCCCAGTGGTGATCCCTGTGGTGATCCCTGTGGTGATCCCTGTGGTGATCCCAGTTGTGATCCCAGCGGTGATCCCAATGGTGATCCTTTTGAAAATCCCAGTGGTTATCCTAATGCAGATCCCTGTGAAGATCCCAGTGAAGATCCCAGTGAAGATCCCAGTGATGATCCCAGTTGTGATCCCAGTGTTGATCCCAGTGTTGATCCCAGTGTTTATCCCAGTGGTTATCCCAGCGGTGATCCCAGTCGTGATCCCAGTCGTGATCCCAGTCGTGATCCCAGTCGTGATCCCAGTCGTGATCCCAGTCGTGATCCCAGTGGTGATCCCAGTGGTGATCCAAGTGGTGAGCCCAGTGGTGAGCCCAGTGGTGAGCCTTTTTGAGATCCCTGTAGTGATACCTCTGATGATCCCAGTGGTGATCCCAGTTGTGATCACAGTGGTTATCCTTTTGGCGACCAATGTGGCGATCCCTGTGATGATCTCTGTCGTCATCTGAGTCGTGATTACAGTGGTGATCCCA
Organism: Congeria kusceri; assembly: GCA_027627225.1. Classification (NCBI taxonomy): domain Eukaryota; kingdom Metazoa; phylum Mollusca; class Bivalvia; order Myida; family Dreissenidae; genus Congeria; species Congeria kusceri. The sequence continues at coordinate 79,062,415 of CM051028.1, forward strand.
GTGGTGATCCCAATGGTGATCCCAGTGGTTATCAGTGGTTATCCGAGCGATTATCCCTATGGTGATCGTTTTGGATTTCCCTTTGGTGATCCCAGCGGTGTTCCCAGTCGTGAACCCAGTGGTGATTCCGGTGGTGATCCCTTTAAAAATCACTTTGGTGATCCCTGTTGTGATCCCATTCGTGATCCAAGTAGTGATTTCGGTGGAGATCCCATTGGTGATCCCAGTTGTTAGCCCAGTTTTGATCCCAGCTATTTTCCTAGTTATGATACCAGTATTGATTCCTGTGTTGATCCCACTGGTGATCTCAGTAATGATCCCATTGGTTATTGAGGTTGTGCTTTCAGTGATTTCAATTGTGATCCCGGTAGTGATCCCATTGGTGATCCCTTTAATGATCCCAGTGGTGAGTCCCGTGGTGATTCCTTTAGTGATCCCTTTGATGATCCCAGTGTCGATCCAGTGATAATCCCAGTGGTATTCCCGGTTGTGCTTTCTGTGATTCTGGTGGTGATCCCATTTGTGATTCCAGTGATGATCCCATTGGTGATCCCAGTTGTTATTTCGGTTGAGATCCAAGTGATGATCACAGTGCTGACTTTACTGGTGATTTCATTGATGATCCCAGTGGTGATCCCAGTGATTATCCCAGTGGTAATCAAAGTGGTTATCAACTTGTGATTCCAGTAGTTATCCAGTGGTGATTCCAGTGGTGATCCCTGTAGTGATCCCGTTGGTGATTCCAGTGGTGATCCCATCGGTGATCTCAGTGGTGAGGCCGTTGATGTTCCGGATAATGATCCGAGCGGTGGTATGGGTGATAATCCGGGCGGTGATCCTAGTGGTGATCCGAATTTGATCCGGATGGTGATCCGGATTGTGATCCCGGTGTTGATCAGCGGAGTTGAATTCAGAGCTGAATTCAGAGCCAGGTATGTATTTGATACAGTGATTTTTTTTTATTTATTAAGATCATGTAGTGATCTGGTGCAAATAAGTTACCACTCATAGGCTGGCAATGCGGAGCTGAATTCAGAGCTGAATACAGAGCCAGGTCTGTATTCGATTCGGTGTTAATTTTATAGTTGTCATAACAGTTTGTAGTACTATTGTGCAACTGTGTTCTTTATCATAGGCCTTCAATGCTGAGCTGAATTCAGAGCTGAATACAGAGCCAGGTCTGTATTCGATTCGGTGTTAGTTTTGGCTGTTGTTGTTTTATAACGGAGGGTAGATTTTCGGAGAAAGTGTTTTCTATCAGAGGCTTTCAATGCGGAGCTGAATTCAGAGCTGAATAAAGAGCCAGGTCTGTATTCGAATCGGTGTTTTCTTGCTGATTTATAAATACTATGTAGTCATCTGGCGCAAATAAGTTACCACTGATAGGCTTGTAATGCGGAGCTGAATTCAGAGCTGTATACAGAGCCAGGGCTGTAATCGATTCTGTGTTAGTTTTATAGTTGTTATAACAGTTTTGAGTACTATTGTGCAAATGTGTTCTTTATCATTCCCTGTCAATGCGGAGCTGAATTGAGAGCTGAATATAGAGCCAGGTCTGTTTTCGATTCGGTGTTAGTTTTGGTTGTTGTTGTTTTATTACTGAGGGTAGACTTTGGGAGAAAGTGTTTTCCGTCAGAGGCTTTCAATGCGAAGCTTAATTCAGAGCTGATTACAGAGCCAGGTCTGTAATCGATACGGTGATTTTTGGTGATTTATTAAGATCATGTAGTGATCTGGCGCAAATAAGTTACCACTCATAGGCTTGCAATGCGGAGCTGAATTCAGAGCTGAATACAGAGCCAGCTCTGTATTCGTTTTTGTCTTAAGTACATAATTTAGTTCTTTTCTTACCAGCGAGAATTTGGAGCTGAAATACAGAGCTGAATACAGAGCCAGGTCTGTATTCGATTCTGTGTTAGTTTTGGTTGTTGTTGTTTTATAACGGAGGGTAGATTTTGGGAGAAAGTGTTTTCTGTCAGAGGTTTGCAATACGGAGCTGAATCCAGAGCTGAATACAGAGCCAGGTCTGTATTCGATTCTGTGTTAGTTTTATAGTTATTATAACAGTTTGTAGTACTAGTGTGCACGTGTGTTCTTTATCATAGGCTTTCAATGCGGAGCTGAATTCAGAGCTGAATACAGAGCCAGGTCTGTATTCGATTCGGTGTTTTCTTGTTTATTTATTAATACTATGTAGTCATTTGGCGCAAATAAGTTGAGACTCATAGGCTTGCATTGCGGAGCTGAATTCAGAGCTGAATACAGTGCCAGCTCTGTATTCGTTCTTGTTTTAAGTACATAGTTTCGTTCTTTTGTTACCAGCGAGAATTGGTATGACGCAAATGAGTTTTCTATCATCGGCTTTCAATGCGGAGCTGAATTCATGGCTGAATACAGAGCCAGGTCTGTATTCGGTACGGTGTTTTCTTGTTGAATTATTAATACTATGTAGTGATCTGGCGCAAATAAGTTACCACTCATAGGCTTGCAATGCGGAGCTGAATTCAGAGCTAAATACAGAGCCAGCTCTACACTAGTCCCCACTTGCCTTGTAAAATATATGTATAGCTGAATGCAGATCTCAGAGCTAGCTATGCAATAATTGAATTCAGAGCTGAATGTTGATGTCAGATCTCATAGCCAACTTTACGGACCTTATTTTTAAACTGCATGTTTATTAGAATCGTGCTTGTTAGTGGGTATTAACAGCCAACGACGTACAATGATTTAGGTGAAATAGATATTCCACAGAAAGGTACATTAATTTGCCGCACAATTTTTTATTCATTTTTCAAGCCTGCATGTCGGCATGCCTTTAAACCGATTTAAACCCCCAATGCTTTGCATTGACCGTTCCAATGCGTTAGCCCCAGTTTTATGTTTTGTGTAATGTTGTTTATTATCTTGTATTGTATAGGCAATTGGTCACTTTCCTCAAATAGAAGACCAGCGGATGATAGTCAAGGTTTCTCTTATGTTTATGTCTCTGGAGTTTCATTATTCTTTTATGTAATTATTGATTGAAAGGTAAATAATGTAACCTTTCTTAATACATATTAAATACATATTAATTTTAGCGGCTATATATGCGTCCGTGATAATAGCCAGCGTAATTGTCGGCTCAACGGGACCACTGTTCATTGAACTGGGATGCGAGACGGCATATCCGGCAGGTGAAGGACTGGTCGCAGGTTTCCTCGGGATGGTGATCAACCTCGGGTGTGCAGTCTTCCTCGGCATTGACCAAGCTTATACGCTAGGTGTGTGTATTTGTTGCATTTGACAATATATCTTTATTACAATTGCCAAAACAATATATTAGATGTGTTTAAATTTAATGAGTGATTTGTAAAGCAAAATGAATACGATTTTCACAAACTATCAGTCTGATATACATAAAATTGTGGCGAGTCGTGGGAAAACAGGGCTTAATGCATGTGCGTAAAGTGTCGTCCCAGATCAGGACTGGGGGGGAGGGATCGTAAAGTGAACTCTGGCTACCTTAAAGTGAGGCAAAAAACAGCTGGTGCTCAAAATGGCTGGTTTTGAACAAATTCTGGATGTTTTTCTTTGGTTCGTACTGCTTTATTTCCGCTCTGAAAAAGAAAGGAACCACACTGTACCTTTAATAAAAATTGTATATGAAAAGTTATAGTCTTGAAATAAAACACGTGATTACATGGAATATTGGGCCACAACATGAGCATATTCTTGGGATGAAAAACGGAAAAAAAGCTGTACCAACCATAGAAAAACATCCAGCATTTGTTTCTAAACCGGCCATTTTGAACACCAGCTGTTTTTGCCTCACTTAAGGTAGCTAGAGTTCACTTTACGATCTCCCGCCTGCAGGACGAGACTTTCCACCTACAGTGGATTTATGTTTGGAAAATACCATAAAAGCGGAAAGTGTCGTCGCGGATTAGCCTGCGCGGACTGCACAGGCTGATTCTGGACGACACTTTACGCACGTGCAATTAGCCCGGTTTTCCCACGACACGCCTGAAATGTTTTTATGACAGTATGTGAATTAAATGGAAGTAAAATGTTAGGTCATTATCTGTAGAAGAATGCATTACTTATTTACATGCACAGACACATACAAGTCCTTAGCGCTATGACACAGCAGAAAGCACTATAACTTTACATGACAATACAAAAGTTATTTAAACATTGCCATTCCTTCATGGGTCGTTGAGTAAAAGAAATCATTGAGCTGTGAGCTACATGTTACCGAAAATGTTCTTGGCCTTGTTCAGTATCAATTATTTTTATAGTTGTGTTTTGAATACCATTTTAACAGTGTTGAAGATTATTGTACTTAATGTATTCACTGTTGTAGATAAAATTCTTCAGAAATTTCAGGTTAAGTATATATTAAATGTGGAGAAAGTACCGGTATGGTTATTAAATGACACACACATGTTCACATTTTGCAAAATAAAGTGATGATAAATTTCGGCAATTCATGCACATCTATGCAAACTTATATGTATATGTCATTCGTATGGCATTTATATCAATGATTTCACGTACGAACTGATATATTTAACCTTTTGTGAATGTCGCAATGACACAACCACTGTTGCTACTGTGTAATGTAAATGCGTATGTTACATCGGTTCTTTATTAATAGTACACAGATGTAGTCACCGAATATTTCTAGAGAAATGCAAACAAGAAAATATTTAATAAAAACGTGGGAAAACCATTGACCTAATGCTACAAAATATTTAGCAAGTTGATCCAAAGTATAAAGAATTTGACAGAAGACTTAAAATGCACATTAACTATCACTTAAAGGGACATGTTCACCGTTTTTGGTATTTTTAAAATATGCCATTCAACGTTTTAAGGTATTCGACCCATCATTAGCTCGTTATTTTCCGTGTAATTTCGACGAAAGCCGTAGCCGTCCGTACATTACCGTTCGCGTTCGTACTGCATACACAACATCTTTAGAAATTATTAATTTCTGTAGCTACACCGTAGCATGTGTTTCATATTTTAATATCGTCGCTTTTAAAAGCAAATTAGATATAAAATAACTATTAAAATGTAACGAGTATGATTAAAACGAAAGAAGAATAGGAGTTTGTTCCCTTTGGAAATCATGATAATTTGAACGCTTATTCAATTTTATGTGCATATGACAGTGTTTATTTACCTTGATATAAATCATTCTGACTAACGAAAACGTAGGAAAAGAGGTGGATTTTCAAGGAAAAAGACACAGTAACTATGTAAATTGTGTCGGCTATAATCAGCTGCCATGAACTGTGGCACTGTGGTTGGAAAATTACCGAGAAGCGCATTAGTTTGACTGTTAATGTCTACGTGAAAATATTGTAACATTCGACTAATGTGATGTCATTAATGTTCTCTATTGGAAAACTGAAAAAGAAACCAAGTCAAGCCTAATGCTGTGGTAAATACCAAGCTGTGTACAGGTTAGTATCAGTTCATTAATTAATTGTAAAGCAATTTGTTTGTATGGTATAGTTACTAAGATATTGACAACTCGTGAATGGTCTTGTAAATATTTTAAATACAAATGTTTGATTTTTATTTATACACGGAACATAAATGTTGGAAATATAGTACAATGAAGCACAAGTTTCCAAGCTTATTTAAACAAGGTTCTATGTTTTGACCGAATGATACTTTGAGAGAATTATGTTACAAATTCCATATTGCCAATGCCATCAATTCATAAGTCGGTTTCTAAAACATGTCTAAAAATTCGACATTTGGCATTTCCTCAACTGACATCGGTGTCATATCAAACAATTATTAAAGCAATGATTGTTGTGTAAATATCAGTCTGTAAGTAAGATCTACTGTAAAACTGTGTACTGAAAACTATTTTCAGTGATGCTGCTGTTCAGAAAAGCAAACAAACATCCAGTACGATGGGGGACATGTTGGGTGGCGACCAAGCTGTTAGTGTTCCGTCAGAGGCATCGCTAGTAGCAGTCGCATTCCCATATTCATCAACAGCTGGGCGCAACCGGCTGATGTTCAAAAATAAGAAGGCCAGAAACATTGATTCTCTGGGTCTTCTTGCCTATACTGACATGATATATAAAACTACTACGACAGAGGACATCGCTGGCTCCGGTTTATGTACCAACGAAACATTTAACTGTGAAGGCAGTTTATTTAGTATTTAACATGTAAATATAATGGATGGGAAGCCCTATATTACAGTTGCAAAAAGGACGTTGGAAAGTTTTATAACACAAATTAGCGGATATGTTTTGGGAAAAACAGCCATTTTTTAAACCCAGTAAAGTTCATGATGGACATGGCCTGGAACGTTTTAAATTTTTAGATGAAAATGTATCAATGCAGCACATATTGGTTCTGTCTATCACGAATATATTTATTTCATTTATAAAATGTAGTAATTGTTAAGTTAGTTAATACAACTCTTTTGTTCACACTTCTAGGTTATGTGTTTTAGACTTTTTGAATAAATATTGTTTATAATAGAATATTCAACGATGAAACAAAGTTTAATTTTGAATGTTTTATGTTCAAAAGTTATGGAACTAATTTTATATGTTGCTTATATTTTGTATCTAAGAGTTTTTGAAACTTTTATGGGAGTATCTTCCTTAGGTTCTCACTAATTATTTAAAAAGATTTTAAAAAGGTACTTCAAAAAAAATAATCCGGCTGAATTCTTTATGGGGGTAGTGTTAAAAAATGTCTTAATTTGTCAAATTTGCATTGTAAAGTTTATTTCTTTTGCCTTATTTGTGTGGCTTATAGTCCAAGAATAATATATATTATGGTTTAGATTCAGAACATGTATAAAATAAGAAAGTTTATCACATTTTGTTTATGGCTTTAAAAACATAGAACAGGAAAATTCTCATCGATGATAAATATAATTAGCAATATGAGTACATATTACATCCATATAAATTCATTTTAGAATAATTGTTGATTATTTTCATAATATGTGTTCAATATACCATTCATTAATGTATATTTATATGGAGTTTATGAAATATTAAATAAAGTATTTCACTTGTAAAAATGCCTATAGCTTTTCAGTTTTTGGTGTGTTTAGCAAATGAGGGGGTATGGTAATGAACTAACTATATCTGACAAACCAAACTGTAAAATCTCCTAAAATGTTGCAGAAGAGTCCAGATATGGATTCCCTCCAAGAAAATGATGTGATTTGTGGTGTTCTAGACATTGAGTATGATGGGTTGAATACCTTAAGTTACAAAAAACAACAACATCTAAACCAAAGTATATCATGAAAAGTTTCAAAAAGGAAAAAAAAGGTGCCTTCACCTGGATTCCAACCCAAGACCTCCGGATTAATAGTCTAACCACTCGGCACTTCGGCCGGTCTGATTTACATACATGTCCGTGTATTGTTTGCCTCATGCAAGTGATTCACATGATTCACGTGTTTTCACTAATTTCAACAAAAACAAAAGAAGTCCAAATCATTCGATCATTTTGCGTTACGAACGCGTTATAATTTTATCCATTTTAACAGGTGCTTACTAATTCACAAAACATTAGTTCCAATATAATATGTATATGCCAGCAGTGCTATAGGGCTCCTTTATATACATTATGCTTGTATTTTTTGGAATATGTGGCAAATATTTTAGGAATTGTCAATTCGTCATTCTGTGAACAGGTTCCTTTAAATTGCAGCTTCCATTATTAATCTTGAGATTTTATCCTTTAAGCCCATCCGTTCTGAGGTCTCATTGTTAACCTCGTATAACGTATTTCAATGACTATTTAATTATAAATCATAACGCAACAATTGACAATATTTCAATATTTATAATGTAAATACAATACATTTTATTACTTTCAGACACTGCCTGGACTAACTGGGCGCTGGTAGGCGTCTACACCGCAGCTGTTCCCATTTTGATTTCGTTCCGAGCAAAATACACAAGAGTGGACATTGATATGGAAATAAGTGCTGATGACAGATGACCAGTTGTAAAAACATTATTCTCAAACAATTGATAACTTAACGGAATCACACGTTCCAAGGCAACTGAAACATAGGTTCATACCATGCGTTAAATACTATTTACATTTTGTTTATTTGTTATACTTGTATCATATATCTAAAGAAGCCACACAGTGCATCTAGACAACCTTGTACACCTATGTCAAAACTGTGATTAATTTATAACAATGACCATACAATTTTAAATCGAATGTATAAGGCTTTAGTATAACACGTGCGAACGCGATGATTCGATACCACCTTTTTGATTAGTTCTTCATTGCGTGTAGTCTTTTGGCTGCATTAAGTCAGTATGTATAGTATGGCATTTACAAATTTACGGATATACTACTGACTATCTATGCGTCTTGGAATTGCTCTCTCTAAATTCTGCCTGAATTAAAATGTTCTCTAAATTTTACATTTTATCTTTTGTTATTTAAACCAAATGAAGGTGTTATTACACCAAGCTCGCTTACTCAGATAATTTCTTTTTCTGGACACGTGGTTAATATTCAGTTGTGTCAATTGTGTCTTGTTAATGCCAATATCGACGTATTAAACGTCAGATAGTGCTTCAATTATTTTAACATGAATTGCAATCAATGTACTGGCATATGGTGTAAGGCCTAAACAATAATACAACAACATGCGTTTCTTTAGTGCATACTTCCCCAGATGTTTTACACGCGTGAAAAATCTGACAACCTTTGTTGCATATGTAAAGTTTGACATATTTACTGTTCCATTATTATTTTAGTATTCGCAGTTCAGTTAGGTTTTTGTTATATGTTGATTAAATTTATGTTCAAGCAATACTGGTTTGGGTTAACTTTGTGATAAATGTTTACTACATGTTATGTTTTTTTTGTATTTGAAATAGTTTCCCCAATAGTCCACGTTGAACTGTTTACATGTAGAGTCGGTTTAAATTTTGTTGATAATGAGGGGATAAACCATTACCTGAAAATAGGGAATGTTGTTAATGTCTTATTGTAAACAAACTGCAATCGTCTGGATTGAAATTGTCTGATTTACTTGTACCGATTCGTTATGAGTATAACGGTTCTCACTTGCATTTTTACCGACTAGAAGATTGTTCTTCCACATTTAGATAAATTAACAAACAACAACAAAAAACAATACACATTCCAGATGAACTTATTCCAATAAAGACCAAATATTGTATTATATTATTGTCAATCTCATTAAAATCAAATCCTAACATTGTTAGGATCTGAAGACATCGTATAACAGGTCATATTCAAATGAACTTCCGAACAATAAAATATCGGCTCTGCTGCGCCCAATGAAATTGGCTTTTGCACAGCAATATTTGGCCACGGTTTTTGAAAAGTGATGCATTTCCAGTTGATCCTCGGGAATAAATTATTTACAGTAAACGCGGATAACAATGGATACAGTGATACCTTAGGTGAATAAACATCCAAAGTTCACATTAATTTCGTGCATAGTATTTGTGGTTTATATATGAAGTTATACCGCAAGATTTTGAAGGAAACAGTTTGATTGGCTACTGAAAAGGTCACCTGAACGTGACCCCTTATGCGAAGTCATCAGATCCAGTCAGCGGAGAATATAGTAGCGTCAGACTGGAGAAGATTTCAATGAGATTGATATTATTGTGTTCGCAGATTTACTGACATTTTCATAAAGAATAGATGAAATTGGTCTTAAAAGTGATACACGTGCTGGTGATAGCGAACTATGTTTGGTTTACTTGCAATTGTGTTGTAAATACATTGAATGGCATTGTCGTTGCCAGCAGTTCAATTGACAATACACTACAGGATTTATAACCACGCCAGCTAGGATAAAGTCCGTCAAACACCGTTGAGAGTGAACGAATGTTTTTACAAGGCATGTCCGTCAAACAATTAAGTCCAAGCTTTCTGAATGGCTAGACACATTGTCAATCAAGTTTCGTCGTAAGGTCAAGTGTGTATGTTTATTATAATCAAGACTTCGTATGGGAAATAAGATAATAAGATACATAAAAATATTAAAGAAATATTCCAGGGCCCATATCCACAAAGGTGTGTATCTGTCTAACAATGGAAATTAATCATATATTTAATTCCCGTTCATATTTGGTAGTAAATTATATTGCGATAGTCTATGGTTTAAACAAATTTCAGATCGTATTTTGTACTTACTTTTCAACAACCATGCATTAATGAAAATCCGTGTGCTACAATGGAAAAAAAGTGTCAGTCCATCATATGCATTTAGAAAACTTCATTAATACTTATTGACATGAAACTGTTTTGAAATTGTATTATATATCTTGTCTTGATCAAATGCCATTTGTGTCTAATGTGAAGTAAAACGAGACAACAACGTGGGGTATAACAAAGTGGTATTAGTACATTGTAGTAACAATATGATCATATTATACTTTAATGTACCATGTGTCGAAGTTTGTTCTAGACAAGAAAGTCGATAAAATGTCGAAGGCCCTGTGTTGTTTGCACTGTTGCAACGGTTGCAAACAAAATACACCTCAGATGACGTCATATACACACACAAGTCCTTAGCACTGTGATAGCCCGATATACTATAAACGTGCATTGCTCTACACAAGTAATTTACACATAACCATCCCTTTATGAGTCGTTGAGTGTTTAGTGATCAATTATACCCAAAACATATCTCTTTGCTAGTTTGTTTACGTAAAGACTATCAATATCAGGTGTCGTAGCTTTCAATTGCTTTGTGATTACTATTCTGAAAGAATGTTACTTTATATGGATTGTTTTACCACCATTGCCACATCCGTTGAAAGATGCTACAGTCTCAGACATTTCAGTTTGAGTGGGACTGACTGTCAAATTCGGAGAAACTACAGGCAACAAAAGGCATGGTTATTAAACCAGTAAACCAGTATTAAAGCTCATACATTTTCACATTTAGCAAATTAAAAAAAAGCGACGACAAACTTTCCGCAATTTATACACATATGCAAACAAACTGTCGTATTTATGTTCACTATTTAGCTGACCTTTCGATAATTTGTGACGTCAATTGGATTAGAAATGAATGTCTTAATATATACATAGATGCCTGTCATATTAGTTGTAACAAACGTAGGCGTCGGTAAACAAACAGAAAATGAAAAACGTTATTTTAATTAATTAAAATTAGTTCACCTAAAGTTCTGAGAATTGAACTTGCATTAAGTTGCTGCTTCTATTATCGATCAGATTTATGTACGTTTTATTACCTACTGTTTAATCATTTCTCGTTGTTGACACTGTATAATTCATTTTGTTCCGAGCATTAATTTGTGATAAATCATAAAGCATTGCCTGACAATCTTTATACTACTAAAATGCAAAATGTAAGACGAAATTCAATTACTCTCAGACACTGCCTGGACTAATTGGACGCTGGTAGGCGTTTATACACAGCTGTTTCCATTTTGATTGCTTTCCGAGCAAAATACACACGAGTGGACATTGATAAATCAGTGCTGATGGAAGACAATGTGTGCTAAAATAAATATATTTGAATAATTGCGAACTTTACGGAATCACATATTCAAGGGCAACTAAAAAAGTAGTCACCATGCGTTGTATATTGACTATTTTCCTTTCATTTATTCCATTTGCATCATATATCTAAAGAACATATTAACGAAATATTTCGATTTCTATTATGTAAAATTGTTTTAAATATATGCATCTTTGCTACCTATAATGTTTTAATCTTTCAAATCATTTCAGTGACTTGTAATTCATTACAATTTGATTTCTGCATATTTATTTTACATTCTGATTAAATTCAGTACATTAACACAAATCTGGGCATACTTTTTGTGTATTTAAGAGCAAATAACAACACGGTAGTTTGTAAACACTTTTCAATCACATAAAGAGCATACATGTAACTGACACTTCGTTGAAAACTATACACATCGCATAATTACTTGTATGACAACAGTCTATCCAAGAACCATCCTTTTGAAAGCATATTATGACTCATTCTTACACCCATGACATAAAATAAATGAACATGACTACCACTACCTTTACAAACATTTGCAAAAGTCATCCGCCATTTTATACCAAACTCGTCTTGAGTATAAAGTTACATGACAACACAGGCTTTGCTGCCATTTTCTTCAAACCGCTGTGCTCTGAAAGCGCTTGCTTCAGATGTTGAATTCTCGTCTGCGTGAAACCGTTCACGATTACGACGACTTTCTTTTACGTCTTTAAAACTATCTAGTTTTTGATGAGAATCATCACTATGACATGGATTTTCTAATTTGGCGAATTCATCGTCTGCTATGTTTTTGTCAGAGAAAGCTCTCTTTGGTGTGCTGGAGTTAAATTTTGATGGTGAAATATGTTGCTCAAAGAATGAAAATGAAGAGGCTTGCTTTTTAAAATGTCTAAATTTACTACCAGGCTGGCTGGTTGTTTTGTTTTTTTCTGACACAGAAAGTATTTTTGGCGGAGTTGTTAGATCAATATTCTGAAGTTCTTCCAATAACATGTCAAGTTTCTGGTCACTTCGAGACTTGTCTTCAAGCGTCAATGAAAGCCGTGATTCTAACTTTTTAATGCGTCTAGCTTTGTCGTCCAATTTTTCTCTTAGTGATAAATTCTGAAGCATAATTAAGGTAAAAATGAAATTATTAAGTAAAGTTTAAACAATAAATGCAAACGATATCCATAATCATAAAATGCAGTGAATATATTATGTAGTTCGAACGTTAATGCTGAATACAAGATATAAAAATAATACAATTGCGCATTTTTATGATTGTTACACACACCTTACTTGTTTCAACAAACTATTTACGAATACAACAATAGATGCTCATTGTATCAACAAACCATATAGGTCTGCCCTAAGCGTTAAGTTTTCGAGAATAAAAATTGACGTTAGACACCAGTCAATTGAAAACGCATACATGTTAACAACTTTCTTGTTAATACATCACTGAGGAATAAGTGAGAAGTTTCTGGATATTTGACGTTCCGAATGCTTTCTGAAGAAATTGGGTACATACTTCTTTTGCAAGTCGGTCGATGGCCATTTGTTTCGCAGTAATTGTGGCTGTTGACGATGCCACCTGAGTTCTGTATCTTTGAACGGTGGCTTCCAACAACGTCACTTTATCAATCAGATGGCGTCGAGCTACTTGCCTGACATGTGTTAATCACAATAGTTATTTCCTTTTAAAATCAATATAAATATATATACCTATTCTAGAGAGTATTTGTGCTTGCCTAAATTTTCATTCTCATTTGAATTATCTAATACGAGCAAATATAGGTTTGCCTATAATAAGTCAGCAACACGGCGCTAGTTGTTGACCATGTTCACGTGTATAAATTGGGCTAGTAATTTGATCAAACGGTAAAATGTTATCAATTGTTTTCATGGGGCTTCGAAATTGCAAGTACTACTTAAACAGCAACCGTCACGAGATACATATATTAAACATAGAGATTATATAATTGCTCAATTGTGTGTTCATTTCACATTCAATATTACTGTTTAATTGTACACCTGTTGTTGAGGTGGTAATTGGTTTCATGCGTGAATGTAATTCCGACTGCAATTGAGCAAGCAGCCATCAATCATCAATCTATGACCCATTACCAGTGATGTCTAGCCTTGGATGAAGCGTCAGGCGACTTCGGTGGCTGTGGACTATGTTCGTTCTCTTGTGAGTTCGTGTCATACACAGGGTCCTCATGTTGAATATCCTCTAGCCTTTCTTCTAACTCGTTTTTCATTGTTAAAAGTTCCTGAAAGAATGAACATTGCAATGTGAAACTGTAATGAGTCCCTTTGCCAGAAATCCGGGACGGAGTATGTGTTACTATTGTAATAATATAGTACAAATTTTCACATGGGCCATGTCATCATTTATGTAACATGATGTGCTTTACAATCTTATTATTCCTATTCGTATTCATTCATTGTATCCATGCTTAATGTTGGCATTCCATTTCCTCGAACGTACGTGATTCAGCTGTTCCACTGTCAATGACCTTTGCCTCACCAGGTTCTGTCGCTTATCTAGCAACGTCTCCGCTTCCTCGACCTGAAAACATAAAGAGGTGTTTACTAGCATTTTATAGTATTTTACAGGCACATGTGCATGGACATTAGAATTATAAAAATATTTATAGTACCAAACATTATTCCGTACATTTTATGTCTTTACTTTTTTTCGGAATGAAGTTGATTAAAGGTAATACACAGTTTGCAACGCGAAGAGTAATTGCTTAAAACGTTACTGTCCCGTTTCTTTTTTGAGATGGTATACTTTGCGAAGGAGCTATTACACGTTTGCATTACATTTACTAAAGACATTAAATCTGATAACTGCCATGAGTTTGAAATGACAGCCATCATATTATATTGTATGAGTTGTGTTTATATAAAATACTCACGGAAACAAAAAGAAACGGAAATTTAAACTCGTTGAAAACAGCCCGGCGACATTTCTTATTAAATGATGTCAATTACATGAACATATGACAGTTGATATGCGTGGACAATTTTGGTGACAATGGGCACAGTTGGAAACATTTAGATGCAAGCTCATTTGGTAGGATGAAGCATTATAATAAACCAAAATAAAAACTGCCAATATACTAAAATAGTTACGACCAGACTACGCCTCAATTCTTAAAGCTCCTATTCAAAATTTACGTTGTTTGACCGAAGTTAACATTTAAAACGTTCTTTGTGAAATGTTAAATACCTCCGTTTCAAACTCCTTTAGTTTCTGAGTTCTCTTGGACACGTTTTCTTCCTTGTCCAGTAGTTCTTGTTCGTGATCCAGAAAAGCCTGTTTCTCCTGTAGAGCCGCCATATTTGCCTCTAGTTTCTTCAGTTCCGTTCTGAAGTTAAGACTTTCGCTGGCATCTGGGGCACTGAAACATGACATTGTTTGTTAGATTATTATAATGAAAGAAGTAGTAGAACTAGTAGTAGTGGTAGTAGTGGTGGTAGTGGTGGTGTGGTGGTGGAAGGGGTATTAGTAGTAGTTGTAGTAGTAGTAGTAGTAGTAGTGGTAGTGGTAGTGGTAGTGGTAATGGTAGTAGTGGTAGTAGTGGTAGTGGTAGTGAAAGTAGTCGTACTGGTGGTGGTGGTGGTAGTATTAGTAGTAGTAGTAGTAGTAGTAGTATAAGGAGTAGTAGTAGTAGTAGTAGAAGTAGTAGTAGTAGTTGTTGTTGTTGTAGTTGTTGTAGTAGAAATTGTAGTAGTAGTTGTAGTAGTACTTGTAGTAGCAGTTGTAGTTGTTGTTGTTGTTATATACTTTAAAGTTATATAAATTCCCTTTAAATTAAGAAAAGTTTTCGTTAGCAAGGAGGGCAATACTTTAACTTACACACACCTTATCGAGTTTACATTGCTGAAAATAGGTTTCTTTGCAGTTAAGGCTACTAATTTTAACTAACACTCTGAGAGAATACTCAGTATGTCATTTAAGTGTCTGGACATGATGTACTATGGCGACATTATTATGTACGACTGCTTTACGGCAAATTTTCGCTTCTCTTTCAACTATGGTATTCATTTTTATGCAATTATGTGCTAACCTGCGGTAACAACTGACTTCGTGTAATTACACACGCTACTCGTCAATTTGCCTCACTGCAATATCCTAGCCAACGTCATTGGCACCATTTACTGACGGACGAAATTAACAAACTGTTTCTCCTCATAGTTTTAATGTTCATTACATTTCTATGTAATTTAAGGCGAACAACAATACAAACTTAAATATGCTAATTGAATTGCAACCTCACAGAAAAAAAACCTGTAGACAGTTTTCTCTTTAACAATAGATTAAAACATATAGTGTAATGTCGTAAACAAAACACGCCGATGTTGAATATAAGAGAAATACTTGTATTGCATCGATAGTATCGACAGAATATTACGAGTAGTGACATTGTAAATGTTGTTTATACAAAATAAAACGATAATGCTACAATAAATGGATAAATAAATGATTGATGTGTTTGTTGTTGTATTTAAACGCTTATTATTTATATTTAATTTTTATTTACAAATTCAACAAACTGCATCAATATGATGGCGGGCAAATATTTCACATTTATTTTTAGTTCTGAATTTTTAACGTTTCTATTTTCTGTTGATGTTTCCGTATCAAAATAATTTAAATGATATAAATAACATTACATACATGCTCATAATAATGACTTACGCAACTGTTGCAGATGAATACATACTCAAATCCGGAACATTTGAAAACAAGGACTCGTTCCATATAAAACAAAACATTCCTTCAATCTTCAAAGGTTACTTATATCACGTTTATTCCATTAAGTTCATACAAAAGCATCACCAACTCATCTGAGACACAGTCAGTTAGAGGGGAGTTTATGTATGTGCTACCTAGCCGCGACCGCGTACGGTCGCGCCACACCCGCGGTCCCATGATTATCAAGTCTTCTAAAGTGTTTAACCTTAATTAGCACATCTTATGGCGTACTTCTTAGCAACAATAGCTGCGAATAATTTTAGCAACTCCTTACCTCAACGTGCGTACGTCTCACATTGGTTAAATCACGTATAACAGCCAACAATACTGTTCGCTATGAAGAACACTTTTCGCTTTTAAATGGTGATGATAATTCCGTCCCCATTATATATGCACAGTTATCTCATGCAATTAACTGATTGTTACGGTATAGTGACCGTATCGCTAACTACTGGCCTAGATATTGGCTATAATGCAGAATATATTAAAATTATAACTGGTATGCATATTTCATGTAGCTTGTTTTAACGGTCTTGCTTGAGCTTCGGTTATGACAGATGCAGGGTAAACAATAAAAATTGACAAATTGACACATTTACAAATTTTAAACATTGTGTCACATATAATAACACTGCTGTCATAAAACTATATTGAAAATAAGTTGTCGTTTATGTCTAAACATCACTTAAAAAAAAAAAATAGGTGAGATTAAAACAGTCATTAAACTGTCTGGTACAATTGAGTTATTGCGTGTTTAAGCTTCAGTTCTACCCCGGGTCAGGAAAATATTTGGTTTTGGGATACCGTTTAAAAGAAAAACACGGATCCTCTAAGTAAACGGTCTTAATCCGAATATTCACCGTTACCTTTCGGCGAGCTGCATGATAAACTAATAAGTAGAGAAGAACTTCGGTTAGCTTCGTCATGTTTAAAATGTGAACAATTACAGTGGAATTAAAACTGGTCAAATACCATTAATTTTAAGACATTGTAAAATAGCTTTTCGGTCATAATGTTTTATTTTATGCGTTTATAAAATATTTAAAAAAAACTTAATTGTTGACACAACTTGCAGCACCGTGTGTGAGCCTTGTATGCGAAAAACAAAAATATTAAGACAGTTTCTGACATTTACACAAAACCAGGTATGTTTAGACAGCGACATTTAAAGGAAACATGGACCCGTATTCACCAACCCATTCATAGACTTATGAGTAAAAAACACACTGAACAGACTTGTGCGTTCACTAATAATATATGAGGCGTGTCGTGGGAAAACCGGTCTTAATGCATGTGCGTAAAGTGTCGCGTAATGTGCGGACTGCACAGGCTAATCCGGGACGGCTCTTTCCGCTTTTATGGTATTTTCTGTGTCAATGAAGTCTCTTCTAAACATAATCCACTCTAGACGGAAAGTGCCGTCCTAGATTAGCCTGTGCGGACTGCAGAGGCTAATCCGGGACGACACTTTACGCACTTGCATTAAGCCCGATTTTCCGACGACACGCCTCATATCGTACTTAATAAAGAATGCTGTAATTGATAGAGTTGATGAATACCAAGTAAGAATCAAATGAACATCGTTCTTACGAGATACTAGTTTTAAGAAAACTCTTTATCTTACGTCTTAGGTCTAAAAATGGGTTGGTGAATACGGTCCCAGAAAAATGTTTAAAATTAAGGACACTCCTCTTATTCAACAGATACGGTATTCAGGGGTGGCATTCACGAAGCATCTTAAGTAAAATTTTATCCTTATCCTTAAATCTGCAAACTTCCTTAACTTTATCATTCCATATGGAAACAGTTCAGTACGTATTAACATGTTAAAATGACATCAGTATTTAAATGTGATTTGAGAAATATCAACAACATACGCATGTGTTCATTTTGTAAAGAAAGACAATACATTCAAATTTTGCACTTAAGTGAAAATATTTAAGAAATGACTTAAGATGCTTTGTGAATACCAGCCCTGTCGTATCTTCTAACGTTCAATTATTTATCAATTATTTAAGCGTGACGCTAGACCTAATTGCTAGTTTACAAGTGAGTACTGGAAGAGATCCATAATAAGAACAGCACATTGACATAATGGAATTCTTAGAATTGAATTACTAAATTACATGTAGAAGGAAGAAATACGGCTTCATTTTATGAAGTGGTTCTATAATTAAAACACCAGTTGTGGTCGAGGTGTCACAAACATCGTATTTGCCATAGAATGTAAATGGCAAGTTGAGTTTATATTCTTACCGAACACTTATGGTATATGAATACATTATTATTCTTTACTGCATGGGTCAAATTATTTAGCTATACTATTTGTTTATTATTTACTACATGGGTAACATTATTTAACTATACTATTTGTTTACACATATGACTGGAAATATATTTTTCATAGAAACTGTCTGTAAGTGCTATAATTGTAATACAACATATACGAGCTATAAGTGTAATACAATATATATCGATGATGTGAATATAAGCAGTTTTAAAACATATCGCCATTCGTGTGTCCATGTGCAAAAGATGGGCGTTTATTTAAAGTACAATTTTAACAAAACAATATATTATATTACAAATCTATTATATAACAATGATGCTTACATAAGTATTCGTTTAAGTTGCGCCAGGCGTTGTCATGAAACCTGTCGTAAAATGTTCTTGAGGGTGTAAATGTGTGTTCATATTTGCAGACTCTCGTCTCACTTAGACCCCAGTTAACAAATAATTATATTAAATAACTCAAATTCTGTCTGAACCGCGATCTCAAAACCTCACGTTCATTTCGTTCGGAATACCTGATAAAATATTTTTATCAACCAGTTAAAGCGGTCAAATTGTAAATCAACATTTAAATGTAATGCATTTCTTTACATCTGGTGCAATTTAAGACGACGTAGCCCAATAAGGAGATACGGTATAAACGAAGAAATGAAGAAGAAAGATACGTCGACATCAAACATAAATCTCAAAAATATCGGCGGCGCACATTTTCAAACGTCTAAGGCAATAATTATTTTGTCATTTACTGGGCGTAATTATTTGGCTGCAATTGCATAAAATGTAATCAGAAAATCAGCTATATAGTATTTTGCTTCACGTTTTATAAATACTGCGTGTCGTGGGAACACCGGTCTAATTGCATGTGCGTAAAGTGTCGTCCCGGATTAGCCTGTGAAGTCCGCACAGGCTAATCCAGGACGAGACTTTCCGCTTTCTGTTTCAAGGAAGTCTCTCCTAAACATAAATCCACTGCAGGCGGAATGTGTCGCCCCGGATTAGCATGTGCAGGCTAATCATTTTAGTGTGTTTCTCGTTTAAACACGTATAACCTATATTACTTCCTTCAATAAAGATATGTTTATGCAGGTGCTGATTAGTCTGTTTGTTTTATAATCAACAACTTTAGGCAAACAGTCATGAACTTATAGGATTTGCATGAAATCTTCTGTGAAACATGTACTGATGATCCGTATGGATCCAGAATTTATAAAGATTCTTTCATATTGGGAAATAAGGAAAATTGTCATATTATGCTGTATCACCCACGGCGGGAACGAGCTGACTTTGTGAAGGTCTAATCTACTAGAATGCTGCTTAGTTTTTCAAGCAATTACTATTCAAAAGAACTGATCTCAAAGTTAATAAACATACGATCATACATTTTAAAAGCTCTGAAACAGAACGCGTATTTGTAAAGGGGTTTCTTTCACTAAACAATGCTTTCCACCATAAAGATTATGACTGAACCCGATTGGGTAAGTATACTTGTAAACAAACACGACACATATCATAAATTAATCTTGATATCAGAATGCGTAAACTTTTTTCCCTATATATACATATTATTTTAACCGTTATTATATGCCATAATTAATACATTAAAATAAGATTTTTTGCATAAATTGCCCCCTTGAAGCCCTTTCCGTGGATATAGTACCTTTAAATTCTTATTATGAACTTGGATACTCGCCATTTTGTTGATTATTTTAAGTTATTCATTTTGCATGCTGAAACGACCTACCGTCGTAATGGCTATAGTTATCAGTAATGGACTTCCGGTGTCGGGGTCCTCCTGATATTTGTTCTATAAATTGTCATGAACTTTATGATGCTTGCATCGCCAAATGCTCGCAAGGCATGATCCTATCATAACACGTCCTTCCGGTGTCGAGGGATATTAGTTTTAAAATCTATTTTTTATGACATGTATACACATGTATATGTTTAATTGCTAGATGAAAATATTATAACAGTTAATTGTGAAATATTCATCTGGCAGATATTCCGCCGAAAATTAATAAATATTTAAAAAATATGATTGACGTTAGATAATGAGATAATGACCCTAAACAAGTACAACCTTAAACATATCGGATGAGCATAGCACAACAAACACGTGTAAAAGCTTAACACTTGTTTGCATTCTGGTTTGATAAATCATTAATTATTTTTTATTTCATTACAAATTCAATGGAGCTATTTATCTCTTTCTGTAATAATGAAAATAGCATTGTCGACGAAGGAAGTGAAATACTAGACGATAAACGACTGCATAATTTCAGCATGGATCTTTAGGACTACACAAAGTGTTGACAATTTGGTACGATAAATCACGCCAAAAAAGAGACAAATCAGCAAACAACTGAGTTTTATATCGAGTCTGACCGATTTGGTTCGATTCAGAAGTAGCTTTAACATCCATGAATGGCGAATTCATTCTCAGAGGTACGCCATTTCCTCTCGACTCAACGATGCTAATAGTGAGATACTGAACCTATTTTGAAATTGACCAGTTGCGACTTGCCATTGAGTTGGCAAATTATGGGTTTGTATGTCAGTGGTAAATAATAGTACATGGTTGCATAACCCAATTTACTTCAAATCCTTGGACAAACAACCTTAGACAAACAGAAAGGCGGAGCGATCTATGATTTTGGAACTGGTTGATTGAAATTGGTCATAAAGTGAAAGTAGCACTACCATGCATCAAGTCAAATATTCAACACCTCAAAGAAGTTCAGATGGAATTGCGAGTGCTATTCACAGATACCTACAGAATATCGGTTATAGAAAATTTAGTTTGGTATATAGATACACAAACTATTCGGTGACAACGAAATGCGAATGTACAGAATTTTAATGAAACTAAAATGCGCATTATAATTTTATCCGTTTCAAGTTATGATTACTCCTTAACGAAACGGTATTTACAGTATATTACAAGTCACCATTCTTTTATTTTTCGAATCTGTGACAATCAGTTTGAAAATTGTCAGTTCGTCAATCTGCGAAATCTGAATAGCTCCCTTTAATAATAAAAATGATACATCTATTCGTATTAACGAAAAATATCCGATTACTAATTCACCTTCTACGAATTATAAATTTCGTTTCATTTTTTAGCTGAAGACAATTCGAATCATGTACGTAAATAACTGACATATTTATACATGCATTCTAATTACTTTCCATATAGTTTGCTGTACTGAAAAATAAAACCGTACACACGTAGGTCATTTTCTGTGAAAAGTAATTTATAGCATGAGAAACAAAGCTCGCAAATACATTTTCGCAATAGCTAACAGACATTGTTATAGACAAACCGACTTTTACCAGAAATTTCATGTTTTTAAATAATTTTGATTTATTATAGTGACAATTCCTACATACAATGCCCACAGCGATTATAGAGGACGATTTTACCGCGTTGCGTTCGAAGTGGGTCATGAGTGCAAATGAAAGCGGTGTAGCAACGCACTTTGGTGTCAAACCAACGTCGTTGTTGAATACTAAAGTGCGTTCGCTTTTTGGTCACCACCAAAGTGCGTTGCAATGGTACATATAATTGGTGAAACGGAACGCACTTAGGTAGTTTTCTGCAAATCCTCATTTTGACAATTTCAGACGATATCAAATTGATCATCATCATCATCGCCGTCATCATCATCATCATATTCTTCTTCTTCATCATCATCATCATCATCATCATCATCATCGTCGTCGTCGTCGCCCTCGTCTTCGTCGTCTTCGTTGTCGTCGTCGTCATCATTATCATCATCATCAGCAGCAGCAGCATCAGCATCAGCATCATCGTCATTAGATCGTCATCATCATCATCAAATGAAAATGATCATCAGCATCATCAGCATAATTATCATCATCATTAACATATTCATCATCATCAGCATCATCAGCATCATCATCAGATAATCATTACTATCATCATATCATCATCATTAACATCGGTTCATCAATATCATCACCACCATTACCACTATCATTAGTTTCATCATCATCATCATCGTCGTCGTAGTCGTCGTCGTCATCGTTGTCGTCGCCATTTTCGTCGTCATAATCATCATCATCATCATCATCATCATAAAATCATATTATTTTATCAAATAATAACAAGAATGCCATTGTCAGAAAGATACGCTGGTAAAAAGTAGCACTTTTAGGGGTAAAGATTCGTTCCTTCTCAAATGCTGGCTTTATCTATGCATTTCTTTATATATGTATAAAAGTATATGCGTTATGTGATAAATACGATTAAACCAGCAGTTGAGAAGGAACGAAGTAGGGGTTATACATACTGCGTTCACTACCAATGATAAAAAACTTAAAATGTGAACAATAACATTATATATATATATATATATATATATATATATATATATATATATATATATATATATATATATATATATATATATATATATATATATATATATATATATATATATATATATATATATATATATATATATATATATATATATATATATATATATATATATATTATAAGATGACACGTAAGATGACACGTAAACACACGGGAAGAAGCATACATGTTATATGTGCATCTATATATAATGTATTTCACACAACTTCCAATAAAAGACAAAAGTTTTATATCACGATACAAACTAACATCTAGCCTGTATTCATATTACCCGGCACAATCAACTTATTGATATCAATTGCATTCTAAAGTAATACAGAAATACAGAAATGGAACAGAAAATCTATCAAAAGAGTAGTATGGTCTCTTTGTTGCTATTTTACTGAACAAGATGATGACTTATTTAGATATTAATACTACTGAGGAGGTACAGTTCTATGCAATATCGTTAACAACGCTATAAGTTAATTGTAAAAATCCACCGGTCATGGACCACAGACACAAAATGTTCGGAATATCGGTTCTCATCAAAATTGAGCGGACAATTTCGATGTAATATCATGTTTTATCTGAAGATGTACAATTTATTTGTCGTTACCGTTCATACTGCAAGAAACATGTGAAAATCAGCTGGAAAATACTATTTACACATAACGGAAATGAACAGAAATGCATTTTGTCATTTTATTAATATTGTTATGAGCACAAAATCCATACACACGCGAGATAATCCACTCTGAAAACAAATAAACCCCGTAAAATTGCTGTATCGACGAATGGTCCATATTAAAGGGACTTGTACACAGATTTCTGTACTTTTTAAATATGCTTTTAAACGTCTTAACTTGTCAAATTAAAGCATCTGAAATACAAAGAATAAGTACTTTAACAAGAAAAGAAATAAAAAGAAAGAAAAAAGTTACTCTCATCGGGGTTCCAACCTTAGACCACCGGATCAAAAGTCTAATTCGTTACCTCTCGGCCATTCCGCCCTACATAGTTCATGGTATATTTTTAACTTTATGTAAGTGATTCACGCATTGTAATCAATTTCAACGAAAACAACAGAAATACTCTAAATTTGACCATCGTTTAGCGTTACGCAGGCTTTATAATTTTATCGATATTAACGTATAATTACTCATTAACGAAACGGTATTTATAGCATATTTTAGGTCACTTGTATTATTTCACTCCTTTATATACACTGTTTTTTATATTGCAAATCTAGGACAAAGAGTTTGAAAATTGTCAATTGATCAATCTTTGAACAGGTCCCTTTAAGCTAAATAGTGTGACACTAAGTGCATCGCATATTATTGCAAGTTTTATTGTCAACTAGAATTGGATACGTGCGAGATATGAAAAAAGGTTATCATTGTCGGTTGTAGCATATGTCATTTAACTGACAAATTATTATAATAATTAATACCACAACACTTGACGTTTCCACAAATGTCAATCACATGCAAATCAATATAGTATTGCATATACTGATTGTAATCGAATATCACATGCTGAACGGTTAACCTATTTTACACAAAAAGCACGTGGTAAAGCTTGTAATGTATTTGTGAGTATCAATAAATGAAAGGTTATCTTTTAACAATAGCTGGGGAGGAGTGAACTGTTTGTGGCAAAAAGTTGGAAAGGTCTACAGTTTTAACACTGTTTAAGTTGGTAACTAGCGTTTGACGCCTCCACAAATGTCAGTCATAATCAAATTAATTTAGTTAGTAATCCAAACATTTATCTTGGATATCATCTGGTAATAAATGTAAATCTAGTTCACACAAAATACCACATGCCAATGCATGTGACGCAACTGACCAATACAATTAATGGAAATTAGTCCTCTAACCGAAAACTTAAATTACTATTAACATCAACTAAAAAAAAGCAGCATGGGTCAACTGTTAATTGGTAAGTAAAATGTGGCACTAATTACTTCGCATGCTTTAGCAACTTGTATTGATATTGTGACAATTAATCTGGATTTTACTCGTATAATATTATGAAAGTCATACCATACAGGTCTAGAAAAATACTAATACACATTGATTCATCCTCGTTGTACATTGTACAGATACAGTAAATGTGTGGTAAATTAATTCGACGCTATAATGAAAACTAATGTTCGCATTGAACTTGTATGACATTTTCCGGGAAGGTTAGAAATGGACCAAAGAACAAATGACTGTATTTCGGTGGTGATCCTGATATCTGTCTGGGTCCAGGAATCTTATAAAGTAACAGGTTCTGTGTTAACTCTAACTTGCTTAATAAAATGTTGGGATGCAACGGGTAGCAAATTTTGGTCGGGTATCTTTCATCGGGTCGGGTATTTGCGGGTCGGGTATTGATATAAGTAAAAGTACACTTCAACTTTGCACCTCCAGAGGGCTGTTCCGATCAGCAAACATTGTTTCTACCCTGGCGATTAAATGAAATTATTCTCGTTTGTGACATGTTCACATACAGTTTTGGCGTCGAATATGGTCCTGCCTAGAGGTTTTTATACATTTTAATACCTCTGCCATCCTTATCGCCTTTATATTGCTGACAAAGCTCATTGGGGAGCATCCATCAGTTTTACTGATATCCTTGTTATTAATTGTCATTGTATTTTTACCCCAAAATCTCATTTTTGCCTAGTAATGACTTCAGTTGAATGATAAGGAAATCAACAAAAGTATCAAGTCAATATCCAAGAGTGCCAGCATAATATTTGCTTTTATTTGTAAATAAAGCTGAAAAATAGAAACACCTATGCCTATTGGATCTCGGTTTTATTAATTTGTTGAATATAATTTTAGATTAAGAAGAATTAAAAAAAAGATGACGATGATTAAAAGGCTGAATTACACTATTATTTTAATACCCGACCCGACCCGAATTTTCTAATGAGGAACCGACCTCGAGTTAATTATCAAACATGTCACAATCGAATAAATTGCATGGACAATACAGGTAAAAGATTTGTTAAATGAACTTGGTTTTGTCTATTTATTCGATTGTGACATAGTTTCTAACCTACAAGTCGAAGCTGTAATTAAGAGATTATATGATAATTATTTGCAACTGTGGTTTTCCAATGTTAACAATTCTGATAAATTATATTGTAACTTTAACTTTAAAAAAGAATGCAGTGTTGAAAACTACTCATTCTGCATTAATAACACTCAATTC